>LPNX011179733.1:0-15477 GCA_001517045.1 Pseudotsuga menziesii
AGGAACACATCCAAGAACCATGTCAGAAAGGCCTAGCACTTACATTCACCAGTATGATAGGACACACCTACTATCATCTATGAAAAGGCCCAGAACTTACAACCATTAGCATGAGAGGACACACCTACTATAATCTATGGAAGGGGCCAGCACTTACAACCATCAGCATTATAGGACACACCTACTATCATCTATGGAAGGGCCCAACACTTACAACCATCAGCATGATAGGACACACCTACTATCATCTGTGGAAGGGCCCATCACTTACAACTAGTGGCATGGTAGGACACAACTACTACCATCCATGGAAGGGCTCTGCACTTAAAACCACTGGCATGGTAGGAAACAACTACTACCATCCATGAAAGTGCTCTACACTTACAACTGATCATGTGGGATCCAATCCCACAGTCGAATATTCTATGGCAAGGACGTCGAATTTCCTGCGACAAGGTTGTTGGACGAGGGCCCTAGGATGTCAAAAATGTGATGACAATCTACCATCGAAGCCATAGTAGTGTCATCAGATTGACATGAAATCTGACAGCAACTGCTATGCATTGAACTTCGAATAACCAATGGGGTACTGTATATTAATAATAATAAAATGTATATTAATATAATTGCTCAGTTTGTATGGTTTTCAGAATTGCAAATTCATTGATTTCCATATCAATGTGATCTTGTCTCTTGGGTTCACCATGATCTGAATAAGAGAAAATAAAACCCTTTTATTAAACCCTTGCTCATAAACCAATTAAAAATATCAGGGACCTAATACTGACATGCATGGCCTAAATGGTGCCCTCCTCCAATGCAACTTTGCTTAGTTTAGTTTAGTTCATTTTAGTTCATGTCAATTCAATGTGAATTTAATGCACATATTAGTTCACTTCCAAAGATCTAATTAGCCTCATGTGTGCTAGATGAGTCTTTGGATTCCTTGGATCACATGCATGTGCCTATACTTAGTCACTTGAGCTTGAATGTAGTTGGAACTATAATTAGAGTGTCTCCTAGTTCACTTAGGGTTAACTTAGTGTAGCGATGGGGTAGTTAACTCATCCTAGTGAGTGTGCATGCTATCATGAGGATATATTCACTCATGTTAAACCTAATTAGGGTTCATAAATACCTAATTTGAATTTAAGTCTAGGGTGATCATTTATACTATCTACTTCATTCATTGAAGATTAATGAAATACACCATTCCTTATTTTTATTTGTTGAAATACACAAGAGGGAAGCTTCCCCCTCTAAACTAGGATATCACTAATATGAGTATGATATCATCCATCCCCCTAGTTATACTTTAGATCAACCACTTTAATTTCTCATATTTTATCTGTTTTATTATTAGATCTTTTTTGTTCTAGTCTCAGACTGTTTCCTTCCCTGGCTGCGTATGCTCTTTGCTGTGCACCTTGTGCGATCGCGGCAAAGCAGAAACAGTGAGGGAAAGTTTTTTTTTCTTGTCTTCTCGGCTACGTATGTTCTTTGCCGTGCACCTTGTGCGATTATGACAAATCAGAAACAATGAGAAAACTTGAAAACGTATACTTTCTAGGTAAACTAACCAAGATCTAACCACATTGTGTGGAAAAAGTTTTTTTGTTTTTTGTTTTTCATTTTCTTTGTGATTTGCTGGAAAAAAAAGCAAGCACGGAGAACGAGAGAGAAGAGTTATAAAAAAAACCTTTCTCTTTCCATTGTTTTACGTACCTTTTAAACTTAGCTCACTTGGTCCAAAGTTGCTTTATTCCTTAATAGGTCTTGAGTTCAAGTCTTATTAAGCTATTTTTTAGTGCATTCAATTTCTATTTTCAAGTTACTTTATAGCATTCAATTTATATTTTCAAGTTACTTTATTGTAAAAGTGCATCTCACATAAATAAAATAAAATAAAAAGTGAGTCACTTAAGCCTTTTAATTTATTGATGTACTATTTAAAATCCATATTATTGTAAAAGTGAATATCACTTATTCTACAAAAGTGATTCACTTCAAAGCAACTTTATTGTAAAGTGATTGTCAAAGGTTGATCTTGGGAAGAGGGAGCTTTTTTTTTTTAGTTGGTCAAGTTAATATCTGCCACGTCACTATTGGAGACATCTTCAACATTTTCTTTGATCAAGCATAACTTCATCATCCAGAATCAGTTTTCAGTGCCGTTTTTTTAAACCCGCATATTTTTTCAAGCTCTTTGCTTCCAGACAGTTATTTTATGTTCTTCCAGCCATTATTTTACAGTATGTCCGCCCCTTGTGATATTATACTTACAAGTTTTTACTATTTCTCATGGAAATCTCATATGGAAGATGTTCTATGA
Source organism: Pseudotsuga menziesii (assembly GCA_001517045.1). Classification (NCBI taxonomy): domain Eukaryota; kingdom Viridiplantae; phylum Streptophyta; class Pinopsida; order Pinales; family Pinaceae; genus Pseudotsuga; species Pseudotsuga menziesii. Next base: position 2,333 of record LPNX011179733.1, read on the forward strand.
AGTAGGGGCCTTTTCAATATAACCTTAGGGAAAGAAACAGAATCCATTGATGATGATAAGAAAATTGAATGGGAAAATAGATGTGATGAAGCTTGTGGATTGATTGCGATGTCAATCTCTAATGATTTGCGATTCCACATATCTGGAATTGATGAACCTGATATAGCTTGGGAAAAGTTGGAATCTATGTTTGGTAAACACAATGAAATTTGGGGTTATCAAATTGAGAATGAGTTCATTTCTTTAAATCCAAATGATTTTTCATGCGTTCAAGACTATTTATCTAAGCATAAAACTCTTAGACTATTATGTGAAGAATGCAAGATTAAGAAAGAAGACAAACAATGTATTTATCATATTCTTTCAAAACTTCGACCTACATATTCTGTTTTTGTATCTACATTCTACTCCATAAAAGAATCCTTGACTGCAACTAGCTATTAAGAGCCTAGCCTCGAATCCTTTGTGATTCCTTAATTAGAGAACAAGATAAGCTCATTCATCTTGGAATAATTAACAATGTAGATACATCTAAGAAAGCTTTATTGTCCCAACAGAAAGAAAAGTCCAAGCCTCCCAAGAAACAAAAATTTTGCAATAATAAGCCAAACAACAAGGGTCCCAAACCCTCTTAGTCAACTCCTTCTTTAAAAAATGACAAAGGATCCAATCAAAAAGGAAAGAAGACTGAGCGTCATTGCAATTTTTGTGGGAAAGATAATCATGATGAATTTAAGTGTTTTAAGAAGATGGTAGCCTTGGAAGCAGCAATGAAGAAGCACCACATCAGCCTAGATTCGTCTTCAGAATCTACCTCTCATGGACATGCACTTTGGGCTTCTAGTTACTCTTATACTGCAACTTCTTCTTCTACTTCAATTGAATGGCTCATTGATTCTGGAGCATCTTATTATATGGCTAAGGATAAAGCCATCTTTTCTACTATGCATGAATGTAAAACCAAACAAATATTTTTTAGTGATGATATATCTCTAAGTGTTGTAGGATCTAGAATAGTTCCAGTAGAAAATGGTCATTTCAGTGATGTACTATGTGTTTCAAAAATTTCCTGCAATTTGTTATCAGTCTATCAAATTACTCATTCAGGTGAAGGTAAAACTGTGATGTTTACACCTCACTTAGTTGTAATCAAGGATTTTAAAAATCCTCAAATGTCCTTGCTACTGGAACTGTTGATGATATTACTAGGTTGTACAAATTTAACAATTTTGGTTCATCACCTTTTCCTTCAGTTTTTGTTGCTCATAGTGATAACTTGAACAAACTTTGTCATGAGCGATTTGGTCACTTAAATTATCACTCATTACAACAACTATGTAAAGACAATATAGTGACTGGTCTTTCGCTGGTATCTTGCAAGGATGGTGTTTGTTTCGGTTGTGTACTCGAAAAACATCATCGAGACAGTTTTGACAAACGTGCCTCTTGGCACGCCTTGGTTCCCTTGGAGCTTGTGTATAGTGACTTGTGTGGCCCTCTTCTATCTGCTTCATTTTCTAGTTTCAAACATTTCTTAACTTTCATTGATGACTACTCCAGACGCACTTGGGTTTACTTCCTAAAACTTAAGAGCGAAGTATTTAACATGTTCTTAGCCTACAAGGCCCTTGTTGAAAAACAATCAGGTCATCAAATTATTAAGTTAAGATCTCACAATGGAGGAGAATATGTTAACAACAAGTTCACTACTTTTTGCACTGAACAAGGAATCCAACAACAACACAATGTTCCATATACACCACAACAAAATGGTGTAGCTGAACGGAAGAACCACACTTTAAAAGAAATGGCTAATTGTATGATCCAATCTAAGGGACTAAGTCTTCAATATTGGGCTTAGGCCATAAATTGTGAAAATTACACATTTAATCGCACACCCACTAAATTTTTACAAGGTATAACATTGGAAGAAGCATGGAGTAAAATTAAACCATATGTAAGTCACTTCCGTCTGTTTGGTTGTGAAGCATGGGCTCACATTCCGGATGAAAAACGGAAAACATTGCAGCCTAATTGTGAAAAGTGCATATTTGTTGGATATTCTGAAGATGCAAAAGGTTATAGATTTCTTCAGCCACATTCTCATGATATAATCATTAGAAGAGATGTTAAATTTGATGAAAATCTCCTGGCTTGCAAGCCTAGCTTGGCGGGTGTGCCATATTTGGCTTGCAAGCCTGATTCGATGATTGTGCCTTCTTCTTCTTCTTCTTCCAGCTTCCTTGACAGGTTTCCAACTCTAGTTTCTGATGATGACAGTGAGGATGAAAATCCACCTTCGCTTGCTCATGTTTCTCAAATTACACTAGCACCAATACTTCCTCGATGGGTCCGTTCAACATGTGAAGCAGCTGGTGATATTGCTGGTGATCCTAGAGATCAACATTGAACACGTTCTCAGTTTCAGCAAGCCTCTTCTCTTTTGACTCAAGTTTCCGAGAATCATGATCCAGAAACTTTTGTAGAAGCGTCAGGAAATCCAGATTGGGATGCAGCTATGGATGAAGAATATCATTCCTTAATGGTGAACGATACTTGGGATCTTGTTCCTCTTCCAAAAGGAAGAAAACTTATTAGATGTAAATGGGTCTATATAACTAAGTATGCATTAGATGGAAGTGTTGAAAGACTTAAGACAAGGTTAGTTGCCAAATGTTTTTTCCAAGTTGAAGGGATTGACTACAATGAAACCTTTGCTCTTGTTGCAAAAATGAATTCCATCTGCCTTGTTCTTTCCCTTGCAACATTACATAACTGGGAATTCCATCAAATGGATGTCAAGTATGCCTTTCTACATGGTGATTTACAGGAGGAAATTTACATGGAACAACCTCCTCGATATGTTCAGGATAACTCTAGCCTTGTTTGTCTCCTTAAGAAATCCTTATATGGCCTTAAGCAAGCTCCTAGAGCTTGGTATGCCAAAATGGATAGCTTTCTCCTTGACACTGGTTTTTCTAGATGCCATTCCGACCCCAATGTCTATACCAAGAAGTAGGAAACCATCTCATCATACTTGTTATTTATGTTGATGATCTTATCCATACTGGTAGTGACCCTAAACTTATAACCCCAAGTTAAATACAGTTTTAAGCAAAATTTTGAAATGTCAGACTTAGGACATTTGCATTATTTTCTTGGTCTTCAAGTCTTGCAAACCAAATAAGGAATATGTCTTTCCCAGTCTAAGTATGCTTGTGACCTACTTCGTCGCTTCCACATGGAATATTGTAAACCATCCCCTTCTCCCTTCCAATTTGGAGTCAAACTTTCTGCCACTTGTACTTCCCCTGAAGTAGTTGCCACCTTGTATCGTCAGCTTGTTGGTAGTATTTTATACTTGACTCATTCCCGTCCTAAACTTTCCTTTTCCGTTGGTTGTGTTAACCATTATATGTAAACTCCTCATGAAATTCACTAGAAAGCAACAAAAAGAATACTTCGATATATTTGAGGTACAATTTAGTTTGGGATTCATTATAGTACAGGGGGGAAACCTTTGTTGGTTGGTTTCACTGTTTCAAATTGGGCCAGTGATCCTGATGATCAAAAGTCTACTACAGGTTATGTTTTCAGTCTAGGATCTGGACTTGTTACTTGGGCTTGTAAGAAACAACAAGATCTTGCTCTTTCTTCAAAAGAAGCAGAATATCGAGTCACGGTTAATGCCATTAAAGAAGCTTTATGGCTTTGACAGATCCTTTCAGAGTTTGGATTCAAACAGTAGCAACCTACTCCACTCTGGTGCGACAATCAAAGCGCCATCAGGCTTGCCAAAGATCCAATTCTACACCAGCGTAGCAAACACATTGAGATACACATGCACTTCATCAGAAATCTTGATCATGATCATGTTATTGAAGTGCTCTATTTTCCTACAGATGATCCAGTTGCAGACATCTTCACCAAGTCTTTTACAGAAGCAAAGTTTTCTAAACTTCGGTCTATGTTAGGAGTTCAGGAATGTGTCCTTAAGGGGGGATAGGCTTTAATGCCTTCTTCCTTCTCCTAATAGTGTCACTTTTGTAAATCCTTTAATCCTATCCCAATTTGTTCTTATGGGGGGATGTTAGGATATATAGACACTTAGGAGTTAGTTAAGATCAACTTGTGTAATATATCCGTTAGGTAAAAGTGTGTTTCTTTAGTATGCATTAGTATGAATTTGTAAATATTCTAATCTAACGGTCACGATATGTTTTAGACATAGAGTGATCCGACGGTTCAACTTCTCTTAGATGATACCTACCATTGATCTGTGGCTTAACACCCAATTGGTCTATGATCTCTATTTAAAGAGCATAGACGGTCCTTGGGTAGTTGATCGATTATGAGAAGCTCATGTAACTTTCTTTCTTTTGCATAATAAATTGCTCCAAGTAGCTATTTGGCTGGGGCCATGGACTATTTCCCTCTCGAGGGTTTTAACCATGTGACAAACATCAGTGTGTTGATCTGTAATCTATTTGTGTGAAGCGGTTTCTCAAGGTGTTCGGTATTTTGGAGGTACCCTAACAAATATGCCTTCAATGTTTCATTGTTCCCAATAAAAAAAACCTTGATACTCAAGTGTTCCAACTTAGTTATCTTCTTGTCATGCACATGAATATAAAGAGGGAAACCAAATACACAAACGTGTGATACATGTGGTTACTCACTAGTAAAGGTTTCTTATGTGTCTTTTCCTTCAATGCCCTATGAGGACATAAATTCAATATGTAGTGAGTTGTATCACATGCCACTACACAAAAACACATGGAAAAATCCAAGTCATGGGTCATGGCTTTGTTTGTATCTAAGATGGACCGGCTCTTTCTTTCTATAATCCCATTTTGTTGCAAGTTGTAATGTCCTATGATCTATCAACTCCCTATGGATTACCGCTACCTTGTCAAATACTTTGAAGGTGTACTATCCTCCATTATCAAACCTCAACATTTTAATCATTTTAGGTATTTGATTCTCCACAAAAGCTTTAAAATCTTGAAACTTCCCAAAGGCTTTATTTTTGGTCTTCATAAATTAAATCCAAGCATATCTAGAGGAATTATCAATAAACAAAATATAATAAATGTTACCTTTCAAAGATAATGCCATATGTCAATATACATATGAATGAATCAGATCAAGAATCTCTATTGATCTATGCTCACTTCTTGAGAAAGAAATATTTTCTCACTTCTTAGGAAAGCAGTCTTTGAATGTTTGTTAAGTGGATAATGCTTACACACTCGTGGAATCTGGATCTTAAGTATGGAAATCAATGCACAATTTCCTTCAAGAGTGTCAATGCTCCATCATGTAGATGTCCAAATTTCTTATTCCAAACTACTCCCAGATTGTTATTCTCAAGCACTAAAGCACCATATTTTACTAGATCTCCATCAAAAGGATTTTAAGAGAGTGGAAGAGAGCTTCATTGTAGAGTAAACAATTGAGCATAGAAACTTCTCGATTAAGAGAATAAATATACTATAATAAGTTGAGAAGTTATGTTTTCCAAAGGAGCCTTGGATGTTAAGAATCAGGATAATACATCTTCCTCTTGAAACATGCTACTCAACAAGCAACTGGATATGTACAAGAGACTTCGTTACTACAAATATCAAACAAAATAATTGGATTAGGGTAGGGGGCTGAAACGGACTCATTACAATTACAAATATGATATGAATCCCTTTTATCTAAAAAGAAGCAAAATGATCCAATTACAATTGCATAACAATGGTCTCTTGCTTGGACTATGTAGTACTAGTTTGTTTCACAATTGTACTATAATATGCTGTTTAAAGATCTTGTATTAAATTGGAAATAGCTATGCACTCCCTTCATGGGGTGTTCATGACGTAATTTGCACACCCATTATCAAATGTCAATCATTCATGGGCATAAAGGATGAAAGTTTGTACCCATTGTCAAATGTCAATCAGTCATGGGAATAAAAGATAAAATATTTTACCCAATGTCAAACATTCTGTAACATTGAAGAAACCAACATAGATCCATCTTAAACCTGGATCTATTAAGCACTGCGAGGTATCCAATTTCTTGAGGTGTCAATTATTTCTTGAAGTATAAAAAATTTACATGTGAAGAAATTGGATCCTCCTCAATGCTTAATAGATCCAGGTTTAAGATGGATCTATGTTGGTTTTAATATTTCTATTTTATGAATCGACATGAAATTTTTTAATTAATTCTAATTTTTGATAAGTTATGAACTGGCATGAAATTTGTTAATTACTTTTTGTTTTTGGGAATGTTACATTATGTAACATAAGGTGACAACATCAACTTAATGTAACATGACAACATATCTCCCATACTAGTCTCTAGAGCAACTTGTTACTCTTAGTGCAATCAATGATATGCCACTTGAAACTACAGCTCAAGCATTGCTAAAATGTTCCAGTCATCTTTTAGAGGCATTATGGACAAGGATCCATTTCCAAAATGCAGAAATGCATTTCAAACTCCTAGGGTGATGTTTTCAGTAACAAAACATTTCAAAAGGGTATATTGCTCATGGACCTATAAACTATTAGAAGTCATATGTTCACTATCTTTCTAAAGATCATTATTCACCAGCTTTCTAGATATGACTCCCGGTTCATTATTTTCTGAAGAGTTCTGAATGTTTCGACGATCAACAAAAAGGCTCACATGTACAAATTTTACTTCTGCTTCCCATAGATGCGCCATCACTTGATCAATGGCTTGGGAAGCATATCTTAATATTTGATCAATGCTATTCTGCAACACATGATGCTGATTCCAAAGTGGAAAGGCCCATGGAGGTGGATGTTGCAACTGCACATCTCCATTTTCTAGTGGAATTCCTCCTCGCGAAAGTTTATGAGATTAAGAATCCTTGTTTTGTGAATTTGTGCTGCAAGCCACAGAAAAAATATTATAAGGTCAAATACTGTTTGCAAAAACAAATTCATATGATTCTACAAAACCCATGCTTGACTTACCTTTGCTTATTAGATTCCATGTTACATATAGACCTTTAAAAATCATAAAAGCTAAATTCTAAACATTACAAAAAAATCAATAGCAGATTCTCAAATTTATAATTTCCATCCTCACTGCAGCACTAAATACCTTTGGTTCTCTCCTTTTAGAACTTCAACACAAATCAGATAAGGTTCCTTTTCTCTATAATTTAAGAGAACAACTTCATTTTCTGGTATATGTACCACATGATACAATCCTTTTCCCATTGGAAAGCAGGTGCTTGTCAATCAAATCATGTAAATGACATAAGACGCCATTAGTTTAACGATAACCAAGTTGTTCTACAGTGTGTTGCACCCAATATTTGATATACACATTTTAGGCTTATATGCCAATACAATAAATACATAGTTTCTGCCCCTTTACAATAAATAAAGCAAGATTAGACAGGTTATATGGTAAAATGAGCTAACAATAAATACAAATTTCTCCTACTTCTTTCCTAACATATAAACAAAATTAATAGAGATTACAGCTACAGGAATTTCAACAACAATTATAATCATACAAACTTTATTTTTGGTTTATAGCTTGGACAAATTTACACAATGTCAAACAAGATTCCTCCATTCAAAGAAAAGCTTTTAGATGTCTGCTACAAAGTTCCACTTTAGGTTTGTAACTTCAGAAATATTTATCCACGGAATAAGACTCATCAATTAAGGTATTGTCTTTAGTTTTTTGTGAAAAAAATACACTAAAAAATTAACATTCCTAAAATGATCTAACAGACACAATGAAACTCATCAATTAAGGTGTTGTCTTTAGTTGTTTGTGAAAAAGGACACACTAAAAATTAACATTCCTAAAATGATCTAGCAGACACAATGAGATACTTCCAGTTCATTTCAAACCCCCCACTTCGAGCCCTTTATTTCAACTGAGATTCTTGATGTTTACTTTATGCCTCCTTAAAGATTCAACCAAATCCATACAACTATCTGAAGTTTGGCTCATGAGTGTTGAAAGAAGGTGACACATAGGGATATCCGAATTAAGTTTCACAAAGTCAGAAGAGGGTGACACAGAGGGATACTCAGATATTTAGGCATAACTTTTGGGGATGGTCTCTCTCCCTCATTATGGTGATGTCTTTAATCATTTTATTGGTTTCCAAATAAATCCCAATTTTATAGTTGGATATAATTTTGACACGCTTTCTATGGTGGAGAGTAGTGATTGCCCAGTCCCTTTGCGTCTTTGTGTGATCACAAAACAAGAAGATATTCTTTGGCTTATTGACATCTACACAGAAGGAAATATCATTCAGATAAATGGGTGGCTATAAGAGATGCATGGAAGAATCCCACACCCCTGCTCCTAAATCCTGCCCTAGATGGGTGCAAGGCAGTAATTTGTAGCTAACAAAAAAATACACTCCATACTGTTGTCAAAATGATACCCCCATTGGGCTCTTATGCAAAACCCATGGCACTCCCACGACAAGCCACTTTTGCCTCTCTTTTTTCAAGTGGAGCCTATGGGAAGACCCCACAGCATATGTCAAAGGAATTAAACTTATAAAATCCCTAATTTTTCTTCTTTTCTCATTCTATTTCTAATTTCACCCATCTTTGGATAAGGTTTTGAATGGGAAAAGTGTTAGTTATTGTGACAGCTTGTATTAGAAATTAACGGCTACCATACATATTTTATTGTTATTAAGAGAGTTCAAGAGGTAAACTATAAGACTATGCTCTATTATTTTTTATGTTTTGTTCATTTGTTCTCTTCTTCTACTCCTCATACCTTCTATTGAAGAACCAAGTAAATAGTAGAACCAAAGAGCTATACATTCCAAGAAAATGCAATGTCTAGAGACACCATTAAAGCACAAGCACAAGTGAGCATAGCTCAACATACATAGGAACACAATATTTCATAAAAAAGGGCAAATATAAGTTCATTATAGATTGATCCATAGGACCATATATCAAATCCCTTATATGGAGGAAGACGTGGTCAACTTTGATTGGCTAGGGGCACCAAATTCCTTTGTTTCCTTGACCTACACACTAGTCAAATGTTTTAGTCGATCTAACTGACCAATCAACTACCCAATCAAGCTCCTAGTCGATTGTTAATTGTCCATTGATTGTATCCAAAGATGTGATGAACACATTCTAACACTCCTCAATCAACAACGCTTATGAGAATTAGGAGGTGAAATTACTTCTATATAACCCCCCCATAATTGCAGTTTCCTAAAGCTCAAGCATGGCCCAATGTTTCACAAACTTATCTTTTGTTAACACCCCCCCAACGTGCCTCATAATTGTAGTTTCTTGAATCCCAAGCATGGCCCAAAGTTTCACAAACTTAGCTTTTGTTAACATCGTCGCCCAAATTATCAATCTTCTCATACCATGCCCAAATTAGCAATCTTCTCACATAGTCTTCCATCATGACAATGTCAAACCTTTTCTATGTAAGGTGGCATCAAAATAACAATTACCAAAATTGATAAGATTGAAAACAAAAATAAAAGAGCATAAGTTGTGCTCATCCATCGTTTTGGAGCACAACATTCATTGCACGGTTAAAACACCGCTCTTAACTTAGGTAGGAGAAAAACATCTTTATATACTATGGCTTAGCCAGAAAACATGTAAATAAGAGGTAACTAGACTTGGAACTTACTCCATTACTATATATACATTTGAATCATCTTCATATGCTTCATGAAATTTCACCAAGTATGGTGTTCTTTCAATGCTCTGAGAAATTTCACCAGTTCACATTGCAGCTTGTTTTCATATCAGCACTCTGAAAAAGTAAGAATATGCTCCATATATCCATGGCCAGTAAATAATATGCAAGAAGAAAACAATGAACCATCAAGTGCACTTGGATCTGGAAAAATAAATGAAATTGGCCATAAGCTATTACTAAAAACATCAACCAAATATGACAGTGCCCAGTGGTACTCCAACATTTAACACAATCTATCTTTTGCAATTGTTTGCAGAATGCTGGCTTCACAGCCATTAGGATTTCAAGATCATAATATAAATAATGAAATATGAAAACAAATAGCAACAAGGTGATGGGCTAAAATCCATTTGCAACACAGTTTCTCTATGAAGCTCACAGTTAACACACATCTAGAGAGATTAAATATGGTTTGGCCCTATTGGAAGCTGTCTCAACGATTTGAAGTTTGAACAGCTCGTCAATAGATTTACCATAGCAATTCAAAGAGAATTGGCAGGCATTCATCTATATTTTAATGTAAATGTCTGCTACTGACAAATCAGATGTTTTTGGTTTTGGAAAGCAAACCAACATAGAAATATTTTTAATAAAAAAATATCGTCTTCAACTTGTTCTTGCACAAAAGCCTCTTTGTTATAATTGCTTTTATATGGACTAGATGTATCTTCATCCATTTTCCTTTCTTCTCCCAACAGTTTGGTGGTCCTTCCTCAATATTATTATATAACAAATAGCACATTTCTATAACCAGTAAACAGTAAGTAATCCAGTCTACTCCATTTCCAGTATGTTTTGGTTTCTGTAATAAGCAATGCTAAAAAATTTCCAATCAAAATTATTTTATAAGATACAACTAGCATTCATTTATCTCAATATACAAACAGGATATACAGTTGGGGAAAATCAACATCCCTAATTTTTTTTAAAAATAAAGTGGGCACGGTTTTCTAATTAGCCATTGGAAATAGTGAGTACAGCTAATGGAGAATATATAAGAATATTGAACTGAGGCCTTGCTCCTACAGTACAAGAACAATACTGATCATGTATGATAAATCCAAACATAGTTTGGGATATTTTTCAGGATTGTGGGATTCTGCAACATTTGGATATCTTTTGCCTGCCCTGGGATTATGGTCTGTGATTACATGCAATGTTAACTATGCAATTGACAATTGTAAAGAAGGAAATGGGATCCAAACTTATAGTTAGCTATCTTAATCCATAGTCAGCTCAAATGTTATCTCTACCCTGATCTCGTTCTAGTCTAAAAAGGATAAAGTTGATTCATCTAAAATCCCAAGTTCAATCTAATCTCAAAGATGAATACCTCAAAAGAAAGTGTTTGTGATTATAGTTAATGGAAGAATGGGAACAGTTTATCATACTAATGTTGATTACAACTAATGGATAGATGCCAGATACATATTGAACTGAGAAATAATGAACAGGGTATCAATACATTTATACTACTCAACACAAATTGTCAATTAGAAATTATGCTTCATTCCTTTGACCAATTATGCCAAACACATAGTATGCAAAGTCATCACATCCTCAAGAAGATATAAACATTTACTCATGACAAAATCCATGCTCTTTTCCTATTACTTACTATAGTCTATAAGATGGGTGTTATTGATTGGCACTTTCTTTCAAAATAATTGTAAAGAGCTTTGCATGTGTCTTCAATGTCTTCCCTATGTTGTTGGTTCTCCTCAGGCTGTGTCATCAGTGCTATGCATGCTAGGGATTCATATCTTTTGTGTTTGTGTTGGGTTGCGTATGATAGGGATTTTTATGCTTTCCAAACCCTTGCTAGATATGCTAGGGCTTCCTTTGCCTCAAGATACAGATCTTGGTGGATAGAGAATGGCTACAATACGACTAGGGATTTCTTTAGGTTATCTGGCAATCCTTCTGTGTGAACTTAACGGATACAAAAGGAATTAAGTCTCACAGAAGAGACAAATGAAAGGAGTATATGTTCAATAAAAAATGATTATGAGGATCCATTTTGGGGGTTTCCATATGACGGAAAGGGAGGTAAGTGGTGATAGCAATATTGTTTCCTTTGTTCTCTTTCGTGGCTCCAACCGCATTCATGAATACAGTCTGCACAGTCAGTAGATTTTCTCATTTTATGGTTGTCTGGTAGACAAAGGATTCAAGGGAGTTTGCTATGAGAAGAAGAGTACCTCCATCATTGCCAAATTTCCAAAAGAGGAGCATCATCTCTTGCACTTGCAATATGAATTGCTGAAGATCTTAAAGTTGATCAATGTTTTTCCATGGTTGAAGATTCTTTACCTAATGAGGTCCTTGCAATTTCCCATACTATTGATCACTTTTGTCATTTTCAAATACTAATATAATTTGGACATGTTTGCTATCGTTAAGTGCACATGACCAATTCACTATTCCATATATACTATTTGTTGTGTATCAAGCAAATTAGCTCATCAAAATCATCACTACTAGTTGTTTGTAAGCACGCTAAGCAACTGCATGCTGCTAACCATGAGAGAAAATATGTTTTGTCAATCCCAATGTCTCTCTGTGAACTAACTCAGTACATGAGATTGATAACTCTAGTAATTCCAATCCAAAATTGAACTTCTAAAATAGAAACAATCACAAATTTAGCTAATAAAGGGCCCTCTTCCCAACCAGATTTAACCATGTAGTGACTATGCAGTCTTATACATGAGTCTATAACTATGCAACTGTAGATTTTGTGGCAACAAATTTCACTACCACTACTCCAAACGAATCTAATGAAAACCAAAAATGATATTAAATGTAACAGACAAATGCATACATGACAATCATAACAAATATGGAATCTTCATTACTTCCACAAGTCTAACCATGCATTGATAGAAGTTCATTTCTGACAATGAAATGAATCGTTAGCAGCAGCTATCATGTAAAATCAAGTTAGTTACCATAAAATATCTCGCTTGTAAAATATGAAAGATCTCGCTTGTAAAATATTCCCGAAAATCTTTGGGATATCCTTCACATTTTGTCACATATTAACATGCATATCTCAGTGTTCTCTCTAACCATTTGAACCATTATGGCCTTTTATACACATAACCTGAATGTTTATGATAAGTGTTTCATAGGCAAAGTGCAAAATTGAAGCCTAGACATATTGAATTGATCCCATCAAAACTATAAGCCATGAGAAGGCAACTTGATGCGAAAATTCCACAATGCTTCTAAGCTAGTTTTCTATGCCACGTATTTAAGAGTTGTTGGATTTTAACTTTTATTCTGGGGCTGTGCCCAACATCAAATTGATTGCAACAACAAGTTTAAGCGAATTTGATTAAAAATGCAAGAAGTTTAAGTGAACTTGATTCAAGTAATGTGAATATTGT
>LPNX011179733.1:16012-43227 GCA_001517045.1 Pseudotsuga menziesii
CGGAATATGGAAAAAATTCCTTAAAGTGACCATAAATGCAGGGTGTCACAAGTCCTTTTTTATTAAATTTTGACTCTATTCTGTAAGTGCATGGAAAATATCTTAATTTGAATTTTTGCATGTAAATCAGCTTTATTTTGTTTTACTTCAACTTGCCTCATCTATGAATTGATACTAAACTTGGTTCTAATGTTGAATGTGAGTTTTGTCTAGTTCGTAACTTTGTAGTGTTCCTAACCCAATATAATATTTAAAGTTATTGTGTATCATCCCAAAAGATAGGGCTACATGAGCATTAGTAAACCAGCAGAAATATAGAACATGATAAATCATTTAACACACCGTGTCATAACTCTTATTATTACTATTTGGTAATTTTCTCCATAATTTCTTGAAGTGCAACACCCTTTGTAATTTGGGAGCAGTGTTCCTCCTCCTAAATAATATTTTATTTGCACTTTTCATAGTGGTAAAATTATTGGCTTATGTTACTAGTCATATACTTAATATTTTATGTTTATGCTGTCAAACATATACTTTATGATTTGAGAAAAGGATAACAGGATCACTACATAGTTAATAGAACATGGAATTTTTCATCTAGTGAACCTGACTCTATAATATAAAGAAACAGTAATAATTCAACTCAATAGAACAAAGTAGCCCCAATTAACTAAGGATGAATTGCTCTAGTCTTTATCATGTTGAAGGAGCTTAACCCTTTTGTAATTTTTTCCAACAATATGGTTACATTGCCTCTTCTTTCATATATGGTTTGACAGAAATTTTGCACTTTCATCACTGAAAATGTGTTTCTTGTTAAGGATATCTACCTCTTGCTTAATTGTCGGTCCTTAAAGCCATAATTTTAACATTTGGATTCTTTTGAAAAGGGTGATTTGAAAAGTTCCCCATGTCACTAGTGTTGCTACAGACAAAACTATAAATGTTAATACTATAATGATAAAAATTTATGAAAGGCCTTGAAGGGACCTGCCAAGCAAAAAAGAGAACTACATTTTGAACCCTGGGCATTGCCAACCTAAAGTTAAGAAAATGGAAATAAGAAGATGTTGCAAATTCGTAGAAGCAAGAAAGTTTTCTGCCATAATTATGTTGCCATTTGAGACATTGGTTTGATATAGAATCAACAAGGTAGTTATTTTTCTTGTTTATATACATGGAAACACACGGAGAAAGGGAAACCTGGAGCAAAGTAAAAAAACAAATGCAGGGAAAATGTTTTTTGCCAGTGATTAATAGTAAATAGCAAAAAGGAAACATCAAAAAGATTCTATCATATTCCAAAGCTAAATCTACCAATCAATTAATAATTCAGTATCATATTCCAACATTAACGCTATCAATAAGTCATCAATTCAAACGAATCCAATTATTGGAATTGGAATCCTTCATAAATCCAATTCAATGGAGTGGTGGCCACAAAAAGAGATTCATACCTAGATAATAAATGGATTTCTATAAATATGGATATGAGAATCTTCTATTTTAAATACAATCTAAGTGAACTTGGAAAATACAAAGAAAAGAAGTGAACACACCTGTTGTTGGCCAAAGGACATCGCTAGAATGAGGGCGAGCCCCTCCTCTGATATTGTCCCACCACTTTGAACTAGAATTACCATTGTTCACATTGGCCACTAATTCTGCTATCACACCATCTCTCCTGATACTACTCTTCTTCTTGGGATATGTAAGCAGAAGAGATCTGAAAAACTTGGAATTGGAGATGTAGATGTTGTTTCCATTTTGGAAACCCAATTAGGAATTACGAAAACTCACTTTGCAAATTCCAGAAAACACAATGCGAATCTCGTTGTACTTTGATGGGCTGCCTATGCACGGTATGAGGCACTGGCATGGTATTCTATAACTAACCCCTGAAGATAATTCTCAAAATGCTTTCAAATATTGGACACATTTAGTGAATGCTCATGTAAAAAAGGAACATGTTTCCACAAGTCAAGTAAAATGCGAAATGTTAAGAAGTTTAAATAGTTACAGACTTCGACACAATAGCGGTGATTTGGAAAGATGGAAGTGCCTATAGAAAATACCCATGGGTGAACCATAGATATTATTTGTAGAATTGTTGATGTGATGGAAGATGACTTGTTCCTAAATTGATTGCTATTGTGCTTAAGACTTTGTTTATTTAGGAGTTTAATCAAATAGTTTGCAAACATCAAAACAATTGGCACAACTAAAATTATATTGGATTCAACATTAAACCATAGTACATAAATTCAAAGCAAGCCATTATCTATGGTATTGAAACAAATAAGCTCAATACAGATGGATAAAGTCTCCCTTTAATCTAGCCTGTAAACAACCCTGTAGAATACCTTTTTGGAACCTGACTGATATAGATGGCTATTTTTTGCAACTCACTATGGGTGAAAAGAATGATTTTCTTGGCCCCAATATTGCTATAGCAGCCCTCACAATTGTGCCCAACTAGTTTGATATGAACCCAGCCAATGAATATCCTCAAGAAGTGCACCCCAACAGATTTTTAAAACACTGGAAAAGTATTTTCAAGGGAGACAATCTCAGACTGTAATGCCTCGGATCTGGTGTGTTGAGAAATCTAATAATATGTGTCAAATACATCTTGGCATTCCCTCCCTCAATAGTAAACAACCGTAGCAGTCAACGGTGGATGAGGATGCGTCCCCCATTTTTAGATTCACAACTCCAAAGGTGTGCCCCCTTGGTAAACCTCAGTCAACATATTCATCCTCCATTCTTTGCATTAGATGGGATATATCTGATCATGGAGAAGAAAATGAGCACTGACCCCTTTTGTGTCTTGGAAAACCTATTTTTTGAAAGATTTGCTCAGATCTAGTTTGTTGTTCAGTGAAGAAAGAAAATCTTCCTTTGATAGATCGAGAAATCCATTCAAAACTGGTAGCCCCAAAAATAGCTTCCTTTGATAGATCGAGAAATCTAGTAAAAAATGGTAGCCCCAAAAATCCCCACCTGTGTCGGAATTCTCCCGCTGGAATGAAATGTCATGAAGAATCACTGTTGTTTTCTGCTTTGTGTTTTTGTTATTTGTTTTTTTTTGGGTCTTTGTTTTACTTTTTATATTTTTTTTTTGATATTTATATTTTTAAATTTTATTGTCTTTATGGATATGTGCAATATTTATTTTACATTTTTTATAAAAAAAATTATATATGTTATTTCAAAGATGATGTTGATGAGGATGAAGGTGACCAGGACAAGGAGTATGATTAAGAAAATGATAATGGTGTCCATGATGATAATGAGGATGATGATGGTGACCATCATGATGATGTTTAGGATGGCAATATTCATTATCCTAAGATTTGGTTTATTGGGCCAAAACATGAGCTTGGATTGTATGATGCTAGTTTGGGAAGGAAAATAATGATATTTTTCCTTTTGCTTAGATGTTTTGTTCATTACAATTAATTGTAAGAAATCATATAATAGATTGGAGTGATGACAATGGTGACGAGATGACGTTTACGATGACAATGACAATGGTGATGTTTAATATGATGATGACAACAAAGATTATGATCATCATAATAATCAAGACGACAAGAACAATGATGATAATAATGATGACCTCGATGATGGAAATAATTGTTATCATTGGACTGAGGATAATGATAATGATGAGCATAGGTAAGATACTATGGGTTCCACACCCTTCCGTTGTGAGATTTAAGGTTGGGTGAAGTTCTTCATCACCAAATACCCCATGTATCTAGAAGCAAGGATGTAAGAACCATTATTTTCAACAACAACGAAAAAGGAAAAAGAAGGAAAACCGAAACAAAACCCATTGTTGTTTAGTAATGAAATGGGTAGAATGTCCAAGTTGTAATCACCACTAGTGGAGTTATCATTATAAGGAGGAGTTATCATCAATTTTCTCAAAGGGAATATATGTAGAGATAAATATGTCAATTTTATTAACGATCTCTTTGAACACATCCTTGGTCCAGCAGTTGATCACAAGGTCGGGGAGCCTGACCCAAACAGGGATCTAATCATCCCTATCATTCCACGCATTGAAATGTGTACTCCATAACTTTAGGCTGATTGGTGAAGAGTCCACTTGCCACAAGAAATTTAGAATGGCCAAGGCATCTTCCTTTCCACACATCACTGCAAACTATCCTCACGTCAAGATGAAGCCCTTTGGTGCGTAACCAATTAAAGATTTTCAATTCTTTTCATATAATTTTAACATGGTGTCACATTAGGTGAAAACTTGAATCTATAGTTTGACATGATCTATTGCCTAAATTTTTTGTGTATGATCTTCACATATTACATGGTATGCTAGGAAATTATCCATTGAACTCAAGTGCTTGTGATAAAATTCATAACCATGCATGGACAATGGTCTTTAGAGGATTGGGTGTGCATAGTAGAAATATCATAATGTCATTGAGGTACCAAACCCTATCATATGGTTGATCAAAGGCTCTTGATACATTCTCAGCTTGATGAGTTGAACCCTCCAAATGATTAACAGAGAAGATTGATGCTTCTCATAGCAGGCAGAGACAAGAAAATGTTGGCCAAAATGGTGGACAGAAACCTCTGGTGGGTGCCCAAATTTGAAAAACACGTTGGCAAGGAGAAAATAGACAAATTAATGAAATAACATGTTAAAATATGCATTTCATTTCATTTTTTTTCTCCAAATTTGGTCCATCTTGGGTGTGGGGTCAATTTGGTCATTTTTATGTCTTTAATAAATATATTGAAGTTTGTTAAAAAAAAATCATGTATATTTTTTATTTTTATGTTTTATAGTCTTTCAAATTTAATGCCGATTTATATCACCAAAATTTTTATTGTAGATTTTTTGTCGAACTTCAAGGTCGTCGAACTCGAACACAAATTAAAACTAAGTGACTTAGGTAGCCACCATCGACTGCCACAGCCATGACCCTTTATAAAAAAACTGAAAATAAAAATTGAACTTTTAATCTTTGCTACGATACTTGCCGCAACTCGAGGTGTTCCCTGCGATCTTCACCTACCAACTGCCAATTCTGTAAATCTTTTTTCGTCAAAATAAAATTAAAAAGGTTGGTTTGATGAGTCCTCCTCTACAAGACTTCATTTCTTGCGTAAATATCATGGACTCACGACAACTATAAACAACACTCAATGTCATGCAACTACAAATAATGGCATGTAGCTAGTATCACAAACTGTGCAGAGGTCGATTTATGCATTGCTAATATAGAGAGATGTCATTGGGCACACAATATGGAGAAAGAATGGTTATTAATCGGATGAAAAAAAACAATTGTTGGCTCAAGAATAGTCTTCAATTTGACGAGTGGCATGATTGTGATGTAATCTCCCTCTGTCCTTCCAAACATTTGTGGTTTCTCACAACATTTGTCCTCAGCGCCACCAAAATACATATAAAAATTACTTGTCTTTACATCCTCTTCCCTTTAAATCCTCATCTCATAGTCATAACTAAAGATTATTATGCATGCACATCCTGACCTTATAATATGAATTGGTTCAAGGCGTAGAGACAACCATAAAATATTAAATGTGTAAAGACGGAAAGAGTAAGAGACAACTATAAGTAAGTCTTATATTAAATTTACCATATAAGTCTTTAATTAACATATCAACTAAGATTTCACAGGTTAGATTGTTGTGATCTTCTTATCACTTCTTACCAATGTGATTGCAAGGATTTCTTTGAAGGTGAATTCCATAATTTTAGCTCTTCTTCCTCATTATCATGACTTTTGGTAAGACAATAAAGATAGTAGTGGCTTGTATCAGCATGGAAAACAGTTTCGACATAGAGGTATAGTGATGATGAGAATGAGGATGAGGATGATGATGATGGTGACGAGGAATGATGATGGCGACGAGGATGATGGCAACAAGGATGATGATGATGATGATGCTAATGATGATGTTGATGATGATGATGATGATGATGATGATGATGATGGCGATGGGGATGATGATGATGACGATGATGGCATGATGATGACGACAGTGCTAATGATGATGTTGATGATGATATTGATGATGATGATGATGATGATGATGATGCTAATGATGATGACGATGATGACGATGACGACTATGATGATGATAAAAACAGTGATGATGAGGATGAGGATGATGATGATGATGGTGGTGACGATGATGGACAACATGATGATGATGATGATGGTGATGATGATGGTGATGGTGATGGTGATGATGATGATGATGGTAATGATGATGATGGTGATGATGATGTCGATGATGATGATGATGATGGTGATGGTGATGATGATGATGATGTTGAGAATGATGGTGATGATGATCACAAGTAAATGATGATCATCATCATGATGTTGATGATGATGATGATGACAATGATGATGTTGATAATGATGATGATGATGATGGTTATGGTGATGATGATGATGATGGTTATGGTGATGATGATGCTAATGATGATGACTATGAGGAGGAGGATGTTGATGATGGTGATGATGATGGACATGATGATGATGATGGTGGTGGTGATGATGAGGACGATGACGATGATGATGTCAATGACGATGATGATGATGACGATGATGATGATGATGTCGATGATGATGATGATGATGATGCTAATGATGATGGTGATGATGATGACAATGATGAGGATGATGATGATGGGGATGAGGATGATGAGGATGATGAGGATTAGGATGAGGATGATGGCGATGAGGAATGATGATGGCGACGAGGATGAGGATGATGGCGACGAGGATGATGATGATGGAAATGAGGATGATGATGATGATGATGCTAATGATGATGTCGATGGTGATGATGATGATGATGATGATGGGATGATGATGAAAACGATGCTAATGATGATGTTGATGATGATATTGATGATAATAATGATGATGATGATGATGATCATCATCATCATCATGACGATGATGATGACAATGACTATGATGATGTTAAAAACAGTGATGATGAGGATGAAGATGATGGCAATGATACAAACATAAAGTAAATGAAAAGTGGTGTAAACAGAAACACACTGTTGTGTAACAAAGAAAAAGTTAAGTACCTAAATTTCCTTTGTCATGGTCATTAGAATATTAAGTTTATTGTAGTGTCATCTAACACATTAGTGCATACTGCATCGCATCATCAAGGAATCAACCTCACCACACGGATAGGCACATATTTGGGCCACAAGTTTTGTTGATTTACAATTATTTTCAAGGTTTATTTTTCTTGAAGATTAAGTACTTTTGGCTACGAGAATTATCTATGGGATTGCTATGTGTGACAAAATTGAGAGTTACAATTTAAGGTCTATGACCCAATATTTTTGGTCAATGGTCATTTAAGATGTCAAAACCAAACAAAATTTTCTAATGTTATAAAACTAGAAATATAATGTTCTAATCCATTATAAGGACAAATTTTATCTAAATTGTTATTATTATAATAGTTAGAATTAATAAGCACAAAATAAATAAAAAATCTATACATATTTTTTTTATGATTAATGTATGTAATACCCATAAAAATGTATTAGTTTAAAGGGTCTTCCTTCTAAATCCTAATACGAGGGGGGATGTTTTTCCTAATGTAACAAGTTATGCCTCTAATGCTTAGTTGATAAGATGTCAATATGTGCAAGTGTGGGAATTCCCCCATACAAAGGAGTCAATACAGAGGTTTTAATGGGTATTGATCTTATAGGAGAGGGATTTTATCTTATAACTAGAAGTGATTGGTGAGGGTTGTGAGCCCATCTGACCCCTAATCTCTAATCCATATAACCCATATCTATCCCTAAAACTTATATTAACCTATAATATAACCCACTTAGTATAAGCCTTAATATGTATAACCTCAAAATTTTATTACTCGCTCATAACCCTTAAATCTTATAACTCTTGACACATAGCCATTATAAACTCCAACATAGATATTATAACTCTAATACCTAACCCCCTATAGCTCATAAAACTTTAAACCCTTTATGATGACGATAGTTGTCGAATTTCAGATGAACTGTCATCGAATTTCCTACAACAAGGCCGTCGAATTTCATACGACATATCCGTAAAAAAACCTACGAACTAGTGTTGGAAATCCGAAAACATATTCGTTGAAAAACCTACGAACTAGTGTAAAAAATCCGATGATATAGCTGTCACATTTTTCGACGACATCTCTGTCAAAAAACCTACGCCTACGACGTCGAAAATTTGACGGCGCTAAAATAATTGAAAAGGCTCAGTACTTTCCATCATTACTATCTGACACATCTATATGATACGTCGGATGTTGTCGGATTCTGTCGTCAGATTTTAGGTTCAAATCCTGTTGTGCTTATACATTTACTTCCCATCTTATTGGTTATATTTTCTATGATGGCCCTTACTAGTGCCCTGCCAAAGGGTTGTTACAAGCCCTTTATGGCTCACTCTCAACTCTAGTTATTCATGGAACTCTTATCATTTGAATTAATCTTAGCTCTAGTTATAGATGACGGTATATCATTGGCAAAAAGGCAGTGAATGGTGTGTTGGTTGGTATTAAATAAAGGCTACAATTTTCATCCTAGGGTGAGGAGCTACATGTTTGATTTGCAATTTTTTTCTTAATATGGATGAAATTAGGCATGCCAGTGGAACACAACTACGTGCCCATTTTCATTTGATAAACTCTGAGGATAGGATAAATGATGCATTTTCAAAATTTCTAGCTACTAAACAGACCACTAAAAATATAGTGACCATCCATTTTGCAGGAGGTAGCATCCCAAAGAGATAAGAGATGGAAAAAAGCTTGTGGCTCGTCATAGGGATGTTCTTTAATTCTAGGGCCTCAATAATAAGACTAAGGAATCCATGCAAACTTGCTTCTTTGCTGACTATTGCCTCTAAAATGAAAGGTTATGCGATTAAGAATTGACTCTTGATGAAATGACCATTTCCTTGATGGGTATAAATGATGGTAGATCCGTTGGCCTTAGTGGGCTCCCTGTTATTTCTACGAATCTACATGGGATTTTACTGGTCATGTTAATGCTCAAATCTCACACACATGTGGTATTTTTTCAATTCTCATATCATAAATGTTGTTAGCAGACATGTATGCCTGACCCCAAGGGCCCCGTGGATTTGATCTTATGACCTCCTTCTGAATTTGGCATGGAAAGTCAAACCACTAGAATTATCCCTAGGGTTTCTGGTAGGTGCATTTGCTGGAATGTTAGAATTATCTCACACGTAGATCCACTTAAAACTAGGAAAGATGGTTTTAAGGAACCCATAACTATCCATTTTCACACAAATTGCATTAGAGAGACACCTAGAACAATCCATATGACTGATATTAGGTGAAATTATGCCTGTAATCATAATTTTACTGTTGTTTAGCCTTCATGTATCACAAAATTCATCTTAGGGTAATTGTCATGACTATTTAAAGCTAATTTAGCCCTAAAATATGCATGTGAATGAAGATTGAGGCTGTTTACACCCCCAGACTTGTGAGAAAAATGCCCAAAACCTCTGCAACAAGTTGGCTTTTTGTTGTAACTATGCATAGAATGATGGTTTAGTCTACAAAACTGGCCTAGAATTCATCTTCCATTGCAAGGTTTGAATTTTGGTCCTTTCCTCATTGTTATGCTACCCATAATACACAAAAATCACCTTTGAATGCTCATGGCCTGAAAATGGCCTCAAAATTTACCCCAAGATACACATTCAAATAGCTTTTATTTTGATATGAACTTGGTTTTCATTTTTTAAAATAGTAGACAAGGGTTTGGAGAATTTTTGTGTTGCATGGCATATAAAGAAAACATAAAAATTGGGACAACAAAAGGAAAAACAACACAAATTGATCCATAAACCAATGATGATTATGAAGAAAAATTTAGAAATCAGAAACCTAGGGATAAATAACTGGAAACATAGAATAATAGGTGGTGTCCCAAACACAGAAAAATAAAAATTCTTGGCATAATTGGGAAACAAAAATTTTACAACATAGACCTCCACAATCACTAGGTCAACCTTAGCATTAGGGATTTGGGGCAGTGCCAAGGACTTAGAATAGGTTAGCTTCTTTGAGTCACTATCCTCTTCGATGTTGTTATGTGATACCCTTGAGAATATCCATTAGAGGAAATTTAAACTCAAAATGGGCCTTTTAACTTTTATTCAACTTCCATGTCATCATTTGTTAGCTAATGAAATTGCTTTAAATTTGAAATACCGTATATATCTTAAACACCTTTTTAATATAAATTTAGGGATAGGTATCATTAAAAAAACTACTTTTTTTGTTTGTATTTTCAACATATCTCTTTGTGTTTTTAATCAAACTTCGATCGAGAGAGATCGTTGGATGCGGAATTAAATTTCGCATCCAACAAGTACCCACTCAGCATACTTTTGACCGCTACCCCAAAAACAAGAAATACCTGAAAAAACATGATGATCATCATCATCACGTTTTTTCAGGTATTTCTTGTTTTTGGGGTAGTGAGGTCTGTCAAAAGTATGCTGAGTGGGTACTCGTTGGATGCAAAATTTAATTTAATTCCGCATCCAACAATCTTTCTCATTTGAAATTTGAGTAAAAACACGGGGAGATATGTCGAAAATACAAACAAAAAAGTAGTTATTTTCTTTTATTCCTCCAAAATTAATAAATATTATTTTATTAATTTTTTTTATGAGACCCATTTTGAATTGAAATTTCCTCTAATGCAATGGTTTTAGTACTTCATCCCTACATCCAAAAATTGGTTTCAGGAAAACTTCCTCCGCCTCCTTTGAGTAATCCACAAAATCCTCTTCCTCCATCCTAGCCTCCCAAGATTATCACCTCATAAACCATATTTCTAACCAAAACATGTATAAGAATATAAAATCGAGAGATCATTATATTGACTATATATTATTTTCAATATCAGGAGACAAGAAGATATTTTTATGTGCAACTAAATGCTAAAAAAGGCTTTCAAATGCCAATATAGTTGGAAATAATGCATTAAATCATGTCACACATTGGTTAATTTTAGAAGATAATGTTGAAATGCAAAGTTATGATGATGCCCTAGTTTCTGATTGGCTTATGGATCCTAATGATATATTGGTGTATTGATCTTGCTATTCTCTCTTTTCGGTAATATTGGAATGCTTGAGTATCTTTCCATAGAATTCATCTAACACTTTATGCTTTCATGGAATGGGAACTGATCAACTTAGGGTTTCCCTAAGTTTTAAAGAGTTAATAATTGCTCCTTGATGAAGTATTGTCTATGCAATGTTTGACAGCATGGTTATTTATGTGGTTATGTGAGTGTGATGCCTCCGAGTTAGAACACTACGAGATGATGGTGAACTTCACTCATATGTCATTTGCTCATGACATATTGATCATCTTCTCATGGATTTCCCTAGAATTTTTGGTTTGATTTGGCATATTGATGACATGGATTATCATTTTATGAAGCACTAGGATTATTGCATGTTAATGATGGTATTTGGACTTTGGAGTATTTTCTATTGGGGTGCTCTAGCTCATTGGATGTGGTTCACACTTATGGATGACTTTTGTACTACATGATAAATTAGTGGGGTATACCTTAACAAGAATGGAACCTTAGTACACAAGTTATTATTTTGTTGATATTTACCACTTAGGGCCCATTGACTTTTCTCAATGTCTCCAACAAAATCCTAGCGAATTGGCCAAGAGGATTAAGTGGTTAGTTGCCTTTATTATAAATATTTGTTTTGTTTGTCTTAGTGTTATTTTTTTAATTATTTTGACTAGGATCAATATACAACACATTAATAATGTGTTCTAGATTGAAAAAGTCTAATGAACAATTGGGATAATTAACAAACACTATGGATGGGAGAAGTGGACTAAGAATACAATTCTCCTATGGTCCTTTTTGTTTTATCATTTGATCATTTTCGTCGTGTTTTAATGGGTTTTGCCAATTATTTGAGAAGTATAAAAATGAAAAGCGACTCTCTTCCCCAACCCCCTATTTGTTCCTAAACAGATAAATGACTCTCAAAACAACAAAAGAATGGGGAAACATGAATTGAATTGGAATGAAAGGTCACACCAGTACATGGCCTAGCTTGGGAGGGCCACCACAGTCTACGACTAGCTTGGGGATGTCATCACAATCCACGGCCAGTCCTAGATGGATTATATAGTCACCACCCAGCCATTAGAGGGCTTACACAATAATTCTCGACTTCTAGACGGTATATACAGTGATAGCCCAGCCTAGGAGGATCATACACAGTCATGTCCCAGCTACAAATAGGTCACAAACCAGGTATAGCTACCCCCAAAAATTGTAAAAACCTTAAAATAGCCCTAAAAATCCCTAAAACAGACCTTCCACCAACAGTCCAAGGGCTTCCTTTTCTTACCCTCGACACCCTTTCTATGGAATTAAAACAGAGGAGTGGCCAAGAAAATGAAAAATCGGGCCAATGTAGACTAGAGAACTAACCTAGAAGTTGTGTGATCAGGTCGGTGTAGTGATAGAAGCTCTCAGGATGTGAACTCATCCATACTAGGTTGGAGAAAGTAATGCATTTTGTTGGATATCTGACATATATGCTATACTACCATCATCTTCAATTCATTTATATGACTTTAGTCATGTCTACAAGGAGCACAATATGAGTGTAGATCGTTTATCCAAGGAAGAATTGAATATGAAGGTTGTCCTCCTCTCCTTCTCATAAATTTTAGAAGGATAAATCATTGAAGAAGGAATGATACAGTTAATTTAATACCTTTTTTATTCTTTCTACTCTGGGATACATTAACATCTTTCTTGTTTTAGTTGGGGATATAGATTTTGTTTTCATCCCCTCAGGGGTGTGTTTTCTCCACCATCGATGCCTCCTTGGATAAATTGTTTGGGCTCCTTATGTTCTTTGTGTGATATTGCTACTTCAGCCATCTTGGGATTATGAGTTCCGTCCTTCCCCTTGAGAAATTTTTTGATACTTAGTGATCTCCACTCGTTAATGGTCTGACTTATTATCAAGACTATGTAAAAGTTACATTTTATTCACTATTGAATACCAAGGAACGCCTCTTTTTCTTCTGGAAAAAAGTTACAAAAATATTTGCAAATGATTTTATCACATATATTGAGATCCATAAACTAGGTCTTTTATATGTTTGGGTGAGGAAACCAACTAAATTAAAATAAGTACACCTAAGAATATTGTAAAAGACATAGTTTGTATTTTAAGATAAAAGGGCTGAAGCATTTGTTATGGAATGACTTATTATATATATCGTGTTAAATGAATATGCGATGAACTATTATACCAAGAAATTATTGATATTATTCAAGATAATGATATCACCATTATGTCATGCTTATAAGTCTTTCCAAGTTTTTTGTTGGTATTTTTCTATTATTTGCCAAATGTTTTTTCAGCCATGGTGCAGGTAGAACCAAACAGGTTTTTTTCAGACATGTCTTCCTCCAGGGAGGGTAGTTTGGGAAGGCTAGAGGAAAGTGAGACATCTAGTAGGTCTACAGGGCTAGATCAATTAGATTTCATAAAATCAGAAGAAAATTCAATAAACATATGGAATTTTTTCTCAGAGGTGGGGGGGTCATGTTCCTATGATGATGAGACAGTAGGAGACATCGAGGTGCCCTTAAGGTACAAACACCTAGTGAAACAATGGGTACCTAAGGATCTTCCTCAAGTAAACACTGATTTTTGTGTGAATGAGAGGATATATAGAATTGCACTGTCGTCATTACGTGGATTTGGATTGTTTTGCATGGATGGCATAAAGGTTGGATACGACAGATGTACAGAATAGATGGAGTATGTTGGACCTTCTTACAACTATAGTGATTGGATGCACCTTGTCCAATATACATGAAGTATGCACAGATATGGGTTGTCAACAAATTATTTACAACTGAAAGACGAAGATCACAATAAAGAAGCAATGTTGTACATTAACAAAAGGACAAAAATAACTAGGAATATTGCGGGAGTTATAAATAGTACACAACGAGGGTCTACGCTTAAGCAACCCAACTGCATATTCGATGCATGTGAAGGAAAATGTTTCTTTGTATGTGCCATTAAATCAATAGTTGCTGGGGAAGAACTGCTTATTAATTACAATTTGAATTATGTAGACACAAACACGGTTAGTATGGTTGTGGTACATACAACAATTTATCCAACCTTTTATTAATTATTTTAACATCTTTATTATTTTTTCGTTAGCATATAATTACAATATTCTATTAAATTTCCTATGTTGACTTCGCAGGAAGGTGATGGGAGACTCATCACCCCGACAGAAAGTGAGAGGAGTACATGAACCACGAGGCAACAAGTATAGATCAAAATGTTATGTTTTAAAATTGTTTTAGTGAGTATTTTGGTTTTGTTAAGTGATTTTTAGTATGTTTTTGATGCAGGGTTCTATCAGGGGCACCTCCCTCACTGTGGATGTTACTAGACCTACCTCAAGGCGGCAGGTATACATCGATATTGCCATTGTAAAAATTTAGGATGGACAAACAGATCTATCGTTATGTATTTTCAATAGTATATTCGGTTTATTTATATAATCTTATCTATTTTCCATGCAGAGTGTTGATCAGGGAAGACAACTGACAATTGATTAGACAACTACAGCATCGGGGAAACATGTAGACATGAATGTAATTCTACATTTTAAATACTGTAAAATTGTACACATGTATAATGTGTAGCATAATGTTTATTTTGTTGTGTATTTTTTCGTTTTTATGTCTGCGTTCATTATGATAATGATGTCTACTTTTTTGCAGGTTGATGATCGTAGAAAGTCCCTAGCTATTGATCAGATGACTCGAGCCTTGAGGCAACAGTAAACCTAAATGTTTATTTTGTTATGAATTTTGGAGTTTTTACATGTTGCGTTCATTATGATAATGTTCTATATTTTTTTGCAGGTGGATGATCGGGGAAAGTCCCCAGCTATTGATCAGACCACACCCTCGTCTAGGCATCAGGTAAACCTAAATGTAATTCTAGGAATCTATCATGATAGACAATTTTTGTTAATACAATTTTTTGCGTAGACTATTTTTTCAAAGACTAAGCAATGTTTTATATATTTCTGTTGCAAACATGGGATTCAGTTTATGAAACACCAACTAAATAGTCTTTACAGTTTGATGTCTACCAGTTGATGAAAGATAATGAAATTAGTACGTCTGTAGACCCATTAAAGGTGCTACAGAAGACCATGGAAAAACAAAATGAGGAACTTGTTGAATTGTCATTGACATTTCCACAAACAGAAAATATCAAAGAAAAGATTCAATTGTTGATCCAGAAATATCGATAATTGAGAGTAAGTTCCAGAATAATAATGTAAATTCATTTAGTACTTTATAATTTTTAATTTTATATGATATTGAACTTATAATACAATGGTTTGTATTTACAGGAAATTATTCAGTTTAATATTGGTGGTGAAGGCATTGTTGGTCCCAGTGACCAAACCATTCCACACACACCACACACTGCTCCCTTTTTTTCCACTGAACAGTCAACAACACAATCTTCAACACCCACGAGGCCAGCAGAGGGTGCACCCAATGTTGACCGACCCACAATAGATGCGACAGAAGAAGGGGTGGATGCAAGGTTAGATACTAATGCTGATGCTGAAACAACATTTCTTGGATATTTCCGTGTCACTAGAACTGGTTCAATGGTGAAAACATTTTTGGTGAACGATGAACTCGTTCCAATAAAGATAGAAAAGATTCCAGGTGATTATAGATTGTTCAATTTAGTTTTTATAATTTGTTTCTAATATACTCATAATATCTTTTAATGTTGACTAATGAGTGCATTATTGTTTTGTAGGAAATGATGTATTTTATAAAAATCTAAATGATTTTTTCCTTGGAGATCTTCGAGCCCACCATCCGCACAAGGTGGGACAGACATACAAAATCTTTAAAGGATGAGCTGACTAATCACTTGGGTGGTCTGTTCAGAAAAGATACCTTTGATACATCGAAGGTCCTATAGAAGGATGGACAACATCTGAAGATTGTCTGAGACCAGTATAGGGTTCACCTAGGAAAAAACCCTAGGTATGAGCGCCCTCCGATGATTCCATCAAGGGAATGGAAAACCCTGGTGGAAGATGCAAAAGAGAAGGGTATGAGAAGAGTAGAAAAGATACCACTGGGAACAAGTAGGTATGCAATACATTCCAAAATGCAATGGTAAGCCTTATTATTATTAGTTTTTATATTGAATTTGGAACAATGACTAACGTAATTCAACACTTAACTAGGTTGTCAGACACATCAAAGGACACCAAGGAAAGAATGGAAAAAATTGGTCAACACAATCTTGGGCCTAGTGGTTATTCGAATTTGGCTGCCCAATATGTAAGTATCGAAAACCCGATACTACATCCAAATAATATATAGAAAATTATTTTCATTTTATTCTCGCAAAACATGTAAAATTAATGACATCATGCAAAAGTGCAGGCCGACCAATTCAAAGAATTTCCCACTGAGGAAGACATGAAGCTTGGCTTCGAACAGCGATTTGACGACGTTGTTGAATGCCGAAGAAGCTTGTATGGGCATACTGTACGATCTTCTGTTGATCCATCTGGTGTGTAGATATATAAAAACTATCTAGTTTAATGACAATTTATTAATTCTCATGCAATTTATTCCTTATAAAAAATGAACATAAATTATTTATTCATTTTTAAGTAGGAAAGTAATGATCCCATTAATGTCGAGGATGTACACCAACCCGACGAAGATCATGCTTCAATTCCTGGTAATGGATTTATTAATATGCTACTGTTTTAATAGATAATTACAGATGATGAACATTAATTCTAATTCTCCATGATTCAACTACAAAGCATGTAGATGCAGATAACACTGAACAGATCGAGCCTATACAGGATAATGATGAACATGATGATTTGCTCATTCTAGGTAAAAAAACACCTTTGTAATGTTTTTTTTAATGAATTACTTATATTTATAAAAATAAAAATAAAGTAATGAAACATTTTGACATTATTGCAGAAATTCATAGCCCCTCTCTGCAAGTTCAACCTTGCGAGCAGTCTAGTAGGGAGACTGATGAGTAGATTCCAGAAGATGCGCTTCTGGCTAAATATGTAAAGAGAAAAAAAGTTAAAAAGAAGTGACTAAAGAAATTTTGAGTAATTCTTGTTTATAATAAAAAAATTTACATGGTTTTTTCCCCTATTTCATGAATGAATGGTTAAATGAATTTTTTTTATCGACTATTGACTAAATGAATGGTTCAAGGAATGTTTTCTTTAGCTATTGAATGATTGAATGGTTTATTGAATGATTTAACGAATGGTTTAATGAAAGCTTCTTTCACCTATTGAGTGAAATAATTTGCAGTAAATAGTTATTTGCAAGTAGATGCATTGGGTTTGGGGAATTAGGAGTGATGTGAGGGGGGGTGGAGGGGCCATAAGAGCTTCCACCTTCACATGGTTGGTCCTGTTTAGTAGAGAATATTAAATTATTCTTGACACAGAGAGGATCTCAATGAATGGGAAGGAAGAATACATTAAAAAAAATCATTTCTATAATTGTAGTGTTTAAATTTTACTATTGCTATTTTACCCCTCAATTCGAACTTGTTACAGATAGCGTTGAGAAAAATTTTCATAGTTAAGAGGCAAGAAATGGCGTTTTGATGTAATCGATGGCTTTATATACATAGTGTTTTTGGTTCTCCATGTTTTATCAAGTGATCTATTATTAACAATTAATTTACTTGAATAATTGAATAGTATTGTAATTTACATTGTAATAGTATTGTATTTATTTAGATTGGTTTTGTTATTTTCATAAACAAACAAATATTTATTTGATGGGTCCTAACATGAAATTATTGCAACAAGAAAAAAATTGAAGTATATTGAATGATGTTTTGAAAGGTAAAGCAGAAGAAGACAATGGGAAGCTCCACAAATCAATGTATATTTATGTTTTTTTTTATTTGATTGAACGGTGTATTAGGTATTTATGCATGTGCACACATGCACATGTAGTTGATGATGGTGATTACCATACATTCAGGATAACTTTGTTTTATCTAATCTATAAACTTACCTTAATTAGTTTGATTTATCAAGTTGTTTGCATGATTGAATAAGTTGGAAAAGAAACTTCTAATTTTTATGAGTTAGTAAGTTGTAGAATCCAGTCTTTTCACAAATATTTTTAAAAATAGATCTATTGTATTTGTAGGCCAAGAAGTCCAACAGAGTAATTTTATAATGTATATATATATCATTTCCTTTATTTCATTCCAGTAGTACCATTAGAGTATGGTACTGGTGAGCTGTTAGAAAACCCTATTCTTTGCTTGAGTGTATTAGGGTGGGGCCAAGTTTCCTTTTGGGTTTACCATCCATAAAATGATGAAACTCTTCTTGCTAGTGCAACATCTCTAGGCCAGTTCCTTTCCAATTTCATGGAGAAATTATACTCCTAAAATGCTCCGAATATTAGGTGAGAAGGACTCGCTACCACTCCCCTCCCCCCTTATTCATTAGCCATCCTAGCCAGCAATTCAGTCAGTGATCCCATCCATCCTATCCAGCCATCCATCGATCCCAACAAGACTAGCAACACCATCCATCCCAGTGACCCCATCCATCCTATCTAGAAAGATCAACAACCATTGAAGGGTTATCTTCCCAAATTACCTCATGATGCTATTTTGTTGGTTATCTTCTTCCCAAGCTAGGATTGTTGATGATAGGCTTACTCACCTACAAGGTGTCATCCATCATCGTCTTTACCATTTAAAAAAATGTATATACTATATATACATTATATTCCCCAGTTTCATATACAAGTCAGGGTAGCATGTCTGCAGGTACTGTCAATTTGGCCACCTCAGTACCAAAGGAGAACTCACTGTATCATTGCTCTTCATTAGATTTTGAGATTTTGAGTTATGATAGGTTAGTCAATGCTACAACTAACGGAAGCAGAACAACATTACATGCTTCTAATGATGCCTCAAGTAAAGAGAAGTGCTTGATAGGTTCAAGGCTTACTGGGTTCGGGAATGATACTTTTGACATGAATTCTATCTCTGCCACAATAAATAGTAAAAACTTGTTAGGTGGTAAAAGTGCTAGTGCCTCGTTGTCTAACAGTGTAGCATGGAAAATGTATTTAGATGGTTAGGAATCAATCCTTCTCCCAGTGCATGGACAAGAAAGGGTATCTATTTGTACATTTGTTGTTTCTTAGTCCCCTCAGTAGCCCTCTGATTCATTTTCTTCTATTCCTCACAAAATGATTCATTATATGAGACATGAGGTAGTTCCTCAGCAAAATCAACATATATATTCTCTTGTTCTTCCAAAAGGCCAAAAAATGTGTCAGCAAGTGAGTGGATCATCACCACTGGTAAGGAAGCAACACTTTGACAACCCTATGGTTCCTAGAAATTAGAAAAAAAATGGAACAGGCTCCCAGATTCCAAAAGCAGTTCCTGTGTAGCTAGAAACAATAGTCATTTTAGTTCTGCATATTAAAAACAAACACAAAATACATATGCTCAAAATTCATGATTTTTTTATTTGGCCACATGCCAAAAAATTTTATTTATGTAACATTTTGCATGAGTTTCTTTTGCTAAGATCAATTAATTAAGAACTATTTAACTACATGAGCACCATCAATTCTTTGGGAAGATTGGGTTCTGATAGTGTCCATCCTTGTCTAGCTTCCTTAGGAAAAAAAAAATTGTGTACCCAAAGTAGCAGGCTCAGGAGGTTAGTATTGATCAATTTAATATCAAAGAACATCATCCTGTGGGGAATTCATCTATCTCCCAAGTCCATATGTCACCAAGTGGAAGTAGTGTTCAAAATTCTATCTGGATGTATGGGTTCTAATAATGTTTGTTCGTCTCCATCATCTTTAGAAAAAAAAATATTGTGATCCCAAAGCAGCAGGCTGAGGGAGCCAATAATGATCAAGTTAGTATCAAGGAGCATCATCCAATAGTGGATTCATCCATATCCGAAGTACATCTGTCGTCACATGGAAACTATGGTCAAACTTCTTCATCTAAAATTAAAAGTGTGGATTCTGTTAGTGTCCGTCACATGCCATTTACTTCAGGAAAATAATTTGTTTGCTTACACAGAGGAAGTTAGTATTGATCAAATTAATATTAAAGAGAAGCATCCAATGGTGGATTCATTTATCTCTCAAGTGCATCAGTCATCACATGGAAACCTTTCAAACTTCTAACTCTGTAAGTAAGATTAATATAAGATCAGATAAGACTCTAATAAGACAAACCATTCTCAGACCAACAATACCGACGGTTGGAGGTTGTGGATAAAGGAAACACATCTAATGTCATTAAGAAGCTTTTAGAACTTGCACCAATAACTGCTTTGTTGTTAATCACATATTCAGGTTGGCTCTCTCTCTCTCTCATTCTAATAATGTTGATATGTTAAGTGCATGAAACACTGATTACTTGGCTACCCTAATATTAAAAGGTGTTGAATTTTGAGTCTCTGAATATTAATATATATTTATTCATCACCTCAATTTTCTTATTGTTTTATCTGTTTCCTAAGTTATCCTTTGGGACCATTTTTTATGGTATACATTTTATTGTCTTTGTTATTGAATATGTTAGTGATATATTTTCTAGTTGTGAGCTAACATAGCTCACTTTTATCACAAAGGATGGAAACTTTCTTAAAGGAAAAATATTAGACTATCCTATTTATATTGTTAGTCATAAATAACTATATTTGAATTCATAGATGTGATACATGTTTTTTTATGTATGGAAGATGGAAAGCACGTGGGAGAAAAATAAATTGATGCATAGTTGATTCAAAGGAGTGATATGCTCAAAGTATACCCACGTTCAAAGGTCCCAGCTGATGGAATAGTAGTATGGGATTCCAACCATGTCAATCATAGTATGATTACTAGTGGGTCAGCACCAATGTCAAAGGAGGAGGAGGAAGGCCTTTATTGGGGCATTAATTTCCACAACATCGATGCAAAGGATATATTTCCAATCCCTTATCTAGGCATCGAGAGCACCTAGGACATTATAAAAAAGATGGTGCATCTAGAGAATGGAACAATGGATGATTGGAACATGTTTGCAACTAAGAAGGACAAGCTCCCATGGCCATTTCTTGTGTTTCCATGTACCTTTGCAATTGATATTATTTTTTACCTATGGAAAATATGATGCACCTAGGCATCTTCCATGAGAAAACCCTAAACATGATGAGAGAATTCTATTCTTATTAAAGAAAACATAACCTCCTAGAAATTTTTATTTCTGTTATGTTCGAAAGAGAAAAATCCAAAGTTGTGTTGGTAACTTGGAATGGTTATCACCATATTAGAGGGTGTGTGCCAACTCTTTGACATAACATTTGTAAGCCAAGTGTTTGAAGAAACATTTTCTCAACAAGTGTTTGTTGAAACTCTTGTTATAAATAATCCTTCTAGATGGCCTTAATTCGAGAGAGTTTCAATATCAAGGAAAGTTTCTAGAGTATGGTCAAATGACTTGGTGGGAAAAGCTTAATCTTGTGGGTGACTCCCATGAATTTTGTGGTAGGTATAAAGAATAAATTGGAGCGCATACATAGATTCTCATGGATCGATGACACCTTCCTTTTGAGGGAAAATAGGAAAAAGAATCTACAATGCCCGATGAAGACCACAATTTTTGGGTTTTTTAAATATAAAGAAGACAACAATTTAAAAAAAAAACACAGACTCCCATTGGTTATCTGAAAGCATGTGACCCTCATCCGACGAAGTTTCCATATCTCTAACAATGGTGATCCGACGAGGGTGTCGTTGCAAATTCGATTAAGTCACCGTAACTCCAACAAGAGAAATCCGACAACTGGTCGTCGCAAATTTGATTACGACGCATTAGAAATTCGACAACCCCTCTTGTGAAAATTGACGGAATTTACAAAGGAAGTGGCATAAATTTGACAAGGATATGTCGAACATCCGACAACCAGTAGTCGCAAATTCGACAATTATATGTCGAAAAACTGACACCCCTTTGTCTCCAAATCGATGGCATAAACCCGAATTTTTACAAAGGAAGTGGCCCACCTTCAACAAGGAGCAG
Organism: Pseudotsuga menziesii; assembly: GCA_001517045.1. Taxonomy (NCBI): domain Eukaryota; kingdom Viridiplantae; phylum Streptophyta; class Pinopsida; order Pinales; family Pinaceae; genus Pseudotsuga; species Pseudotsuga menziesii. The sequence continues at coordinate 38,311 of LPNX011179733.1, forward strand.
TCGAAAGTTCGACCACAAAGGTGTCGAAAATTTGACGACTTAGTGGTGAAATACGTCAGCATATTAGCTTCTTACGTTGTCGAAAATCCGATGGGGCTTGGTAGGTCATCGAATATACCGACGACAAAAAAGATGCGTTTGTCGAACAACCGACAGGTATATGTCGAATTTTAGATATGAAATCCATCAGATTTTGGGCCTAAATTATGTTGTGGGTCTACACTGGGGGGATTATTTGGTTGTTGTCTCATGCTAGGATCATTTTAAAATCCATCAAAATTCTTTACCCCTTCCTTCTAGCTTGATGGAGTGGGGGAATTCAAGGGATAATCCCGATAAATATGCCCATGTTCATCACACTTTTTGCAGTTAAAGGACACATGCTCATGATCAATGGTTTGGACCCATTCATTCTATTCATGGTTCAATCATATGGTTTTTGATAGGGCCTTGGATATATTCATATAGACGTAGATCCAAGCGTATGCAGTTACCGACCGAATCTTGTAATGTCAAAAACCCTAACAAATGAGCCAGTGTGTTGCTCCTCCCAAACTTCCCATTAGAGAGAGTACATGTGAAGCAAAACAAGAGCATGCAATAATTTCTCCATATTTAGGTTGAAGCACTCCATCCAGTATTTAAGGTATAGCCCTTGACGAGTTGAAGAAATAAGGGCCAATGTCAAAATTCTATCTCGATCCTCTAGGATTGAGAAAATGATTGTAAATAATCATTTGGAGCCTAATTGAAGATTGTAGTATGCTATTGGTTTCCATCTGGAGTTGATCCACCAAACCAAATCTTTCTCTTTTGTCCATATTCCAAGAAATTTTCCAATAATTGCACAATCCTTCATGTATTGTATACATGCATTTATGATACCAGAGGTAACTACATAATTTGGGATTTGAGAGGATTTGGGTATGCATCTACTCGATCTGTAACTTTGGGCATCATCCTTGGGTCGAGCCTTGTCCCACGTTAATCCTTCTCCTCCCACTCCCATAGTGTCATTCATTTTCCCTATCTCTCGTTGTGATGCATGAGTTGGACAACCTGGTGGAACAAGGGAGGAATCCACGATCCCTCCCTCCAAACTCGTCATTCAAAAATTACATGATTCAACAAAAATGTTTGTGGATTGCAGGTTGCACCAAAAGGTAACGCTCTAAAAAACCCTAGCCAATTATGACACAACGCACATCTCCCATACTCAAATCTGTATACATGTCTTGATAATTTTAAATAGTACAAATAATAATAATTTTATATTGGAGATTAAACATTTTAATCAAATTTATTTTTCTACAATAAAAATTATATATAATAGAATTTTTTTTAATGTAGTTAAAATAACTATAATATTTAAACAAGTGAAATTAGTAACAAAGTTGGATAATAACTGCCTTCTAAAAAAAGTTTAATTAAAAACAATTAAAAGCTAAATAATATATTAGTAAAAAATTAATATTGCTATTTAAAAATGTATAAGTGAAATGAACAACAATATTGTTTAATACCTATTTAATAAGAAAAATAAAATTAATAATTATTTTTTAAGCATTTATACCTCTTAATAAAAAAACAAAAAAAATAACAATTACATAAAAAAATAACAAGCAAGAAAGTAATATTATAATTTGGAATTACCCAATGTAATAGATACTTCATATTGGATATTTTAAATATGTAACCATTATTCAATATTTTACAAAGCTTGAAATATAAACTCAAAGTCACATTAACAAATCTTTATATATATATCATAATGTAAATAAAAATATACTATCAATGTTTTATAAGAATATAAAAAATTTTCATTTATAATATTTCTTATTTACCATTAATGTTTTGATTTAGAGTAGTTCAAAGTATTGTTTACGATATTTCTCATTTAGGTTCAAATCTAACTCACAACATATTACAAAAAAATAACATTAATAACATTTATAAACATTAATATTAAATTTAAAATATATTTTTGTAATTAATATGATTAATTTTTGACATTTCTTATACATCAAGGAAAAAAATATATATTTTATTTTGTAAGATGAAGTTTATTAAACTAACCTAATTGAAATCTAAAAATATCATTAATTTGAAAAAATATGTTAAATTTCTTTTGAATATTTAATTTAAATAACAAATAATATTATTAAATTAGAAAATTATGTTAAATAAAGTTTTGAAAATTTAATTTTAAAAAGTTTATATTAATGAAGTGAATACTTTTATATTTAATTTTTATCTTTTTATATATAAACAATTTTTTTCTTAAATTAATAAGAATTATTTAAAACAATATACAATTTTAGTTTTGTCTTAAAACTATTAAAAAACTATTAAAAAAATATTGTCTTGGTAACCATGTAGTATCCAATGCAACTGCAATCTAAGCTTAGATTGGCATTAAACCCTTCCAAATGCAATCTAAGTCAATGTCTCGTGGGTCTTCAATACATGACACGTCATACGGACATTTGGGTCTAGAGCCCCGCTTCCTCGAAGCATCAAAGCGGCACGGCCGTTGGAGGCCCATTAAGTTCCCCACCGAAATAAGGTCTCCAAATCGTCGCACCAGCACATGCAAAACCTTTGGAGGCTCCTTATGTTCCCCACTTAATCTGGGAGCGCCTTCAAAGCTGAGTAGCTGCGCATGTTAAGTTTTCGAAGGCTCGTTAAGTTCCCCACGGAATGTGGTAGCGCCTGCAAACTGGAGCAGTAGCTCAGGTCAAGGCTTTGAAGGCTCGATAAATCCCCCACTGAATCTGGGAGCGCCTGCAAACCGGAGCAGCCCTCCAGGTCAAGGCTTTGAAGGCTCGATAAGCCCCCCACTGAATCTGGGAGCGCCTGCAAACCAGAGCAGCCCCGCAGGTCAAGGCTTTGAAGGCTCGATAAGCCCCCCACTGAATCTGGGAGCGCCTGCAAACCGGAGCAGCCCCGCAGGTCAAGGCTTTGAAGGCTCGATAAGCCCCCCACTGAATCTGGGAGCGCCTGCAAACCGGAGCAGCCCGGCAGGTTAAGGCTTTGAAGGCTCGATAAGCCCCCCACTGAATCTGGGAGCGCCTGCAAACCGGAGCAGCCCGGCAGGTTAAGGCTTTGAAGGCTCGATAAGCCCCCCACTGAATCTGGGAGCGCCTGCAAACCGGAGCAGCCCCACAGGGAAAGGCTTTGAAGGCTCGATAAGCCCCCCACTGAATCTGGGAGCGCCTGCAAACCGGAGCAGCCCCACAGGGCAAGGCTTTGAAGGCTCGATAAGCCCCCCACTGAATCTGGGAGCGCCTGCAAACCGGAGCAGCCCCCCAGGGCAAGGCTTTGAAGGCTCGATAAGCCCCCCACTGAATCTGGGAGCGCCTGCAAACCGGAGCAGCGGTCAAGGTGAAGGCTTTGAAGGCTCGATAAGCCCCCCACTGAATCTGGGAGCGCCTGCAAACCGGAGCAGCCCCTCAGGTCAAGGCTTTGAAGGCTCGATAAGCCCCCCACTGAAGCTGGGAGCGCCTGCAAACCGGAGCAGCCCCTCAGGTCAAGGCTTTGAAGGCTCGATAAGCCCCCCACTGAAGCTGGGAGCGCCTGCAAACCGGAGCACCGCAGGCCAAGGCTTTGAAGGCTCGATAAGCCCCCCACTGAAGCTGGGAGCGCCTGCAAACCGGAGCAGTCCCACAGGTCAAGGCTTTGAAGGCTCGATAAGCCCCCCACTGAATCTGGGAGCGCCTGCAAACCAGAGCAGCCGTCAAGGTCAAGGCTTTGAAGGCTCGATAAGCCCCCCACTGAATCTGGGAGCGCCTGCAAACCAGAGCAGCCGTCAAGGTCAAGGCTTTGAAGGCTCGATAAGCCCCCCACTGAATCTGGGAGCGCCTGCAAACCAGAGCAGCCGTCAAGGTCAAGGCTTTGAAGGCTCGATAAGCCCCCCACTGAATCTGGGAGCGCCTGCAAACCGGAGCAGCCCCACAGGTCAAGGCTTTGAAGGCTCGATAAGCCCCCCACTGAATCTGGGAGCAGAGTACACTCTCTACAATGCAAGGCTAACTCTTTCAAGTGCTTCAGCTTCCCAATGGACTTTGGAAGCATTGAAAAGGAGTGACAACCAGAAATATAAAGTTCTCTCAGCTGCAAAGGAGCCTGAAATGTTCATAATATAGTATTAAAGGGGGTTTCACCCTGTAAATGTAAATATTTGGCATTGTGTATGAGAAAATAATATTCTAGTGCAAACAAACAAATTTTACAATCTGAAGAAAAACACAAAACCTGTAAAAAAAATAAAAAATAACACTACCTCAGATTCATGTTGCCAGAGTGTTTTCAAATGCACTCCCTCCTCTATATATAAGACTCTTAAATTCCTTGTTAGAAACGAGGAAGGTAAGGCGGAAAACCGACAGTTACTCAAACGGAGATATATTAGTTGGGGTAACTGCACAGCGCTGAATAGACGTTCCGCAATATCACCATGAGCACTAAGCAACTGCAACCTGCTTAGGTCGCACCCGCCAGTAACGTTCTCGAAAAATTGTTCAGCGCCATTTTCGTGATCCAAGATAATTCCACGCACCTGAAATTTTCAATCGGAGCTGTTAGAAACAAGATTCATTCTTGCAAATTTTTCAGAAATCAAAACATACAGATAATTTTGATAAAACAACGTTATGCTGAAACACTGTCGAATGCTTCAAAATACGAACGCGTGATTGGCCTGAAAGATTATGAAGAAAGTGGCCCGTTGGTCGCCAAAGCCGAAGCTCACATCCAGGAGGTTCCTTTTCCGCCAAATCTCTGCCAAGGTCTCTGAGGTGGTCATGCATTCTTATTTTATTTTCGCTGTCGACCTCTACAAGGCATCGGTTTAGCAGCTTCCAAAGACCCAGCTGTCCCTCCCAGCCTGATCCGTCCCATGTATTTATGGCGGTATCC
>LPNX011179735.1:0-13559 GCA_001517045.1 Pseudotsuga menziesii
TCCTAAATAATATAGAAGGTAAAATAGATATCAAACCTATTAAAGACGAAATGAATAAGCCCATAATTTTTTGTTTAAAAGAGGAGGAAGAAGATAATATGTTAGCCATTGTCAAGACATAACTTCATAATAGGTTACAAATAGAAACTATCGGTCTCATAGAAGTGTTAGTCGGAAATACACACCTCCTGCGGACAAGAGTTGGTTCTCTAGTCTGAATTGTTCAGATCTAGAACAAAACACAAACACGAAATGCTGGAGTCTCCCTAGATTTGGATCATTACATGATTGGAATGCCATGATACTTTTGTCAAAGGTTGTCCACACTATCCTTGAATCTTGCTGTAGAAGAACCTGTAAAAGATGGAAGACAATAAAGAAAACATGATAGCATACAATATAATCAACTAGATCTATGCTTGTAACTAAGGAATCAAACAATATAAACATATGAGATAGTAAATATGGGAAAGAAAATATATTCTTTATTAATAAATGATTGGAGAGACTACAACCTTCATGCCTTGGTGTTGAGAGTTCCTTCCAATGGATCCTTGCCTCTAACTTCACCTTGCCTCCAAAGACTCAAGAATGATTTTGATAGAGTTTGGGTATGCAACACAATTCTTCCTCCTTTTGCCCATGGGGGGTGAGCTAGTATTTAAAGGCATGGGAGGATAGGAAGGGTTGAGGATCTCATGGGTGAGGTGGAGATTAGATCCAAAAAGGGTGGATCTCGAGCTCCATCTAGTCCTAAACCATAGGGATGAGGCTCCACGAAGGTTAGGTTCGAGAAGCCTCTTGAAGCTTTTATTTTTTCCTTGAAAACTCAAGCACCGATCCTCCAAAGAAGAAAACAGGCGGTGATAAGGGGGCACCGCTTCTTGCAGTAAGGGCAGGAGTGGTGGCACCACTTGTGTTGATGTAATTGTAACTTCGGAATGTATTCACTTGTATATCTTATGTATTGTACCCCGATGTTTATTTCGGGAAGTGGTTGTAATGTAATTGAGTCATGACATGCCCCGATATTTCGATCGGGAGTTTCTATAATGTGAACAAGTCATGTCAAGTCATTGTGGGTAACCCTCCTATTGATCAAGGGTTAAAGTCCCCACAGTTGTGGGGACCTAGGGTTATTAGACTCTCCTAGAGAAGTTGTCCCTAGTGAGTTATTGTCAAGTCGAGAATTAATATAAATAGAGAGTGAGCCTCTCTATTTATCACACATTCACTCACACTCAGTTGTAGCGCATAACTGAGAGAGAAGAAGTTGTTGGGACAAGAGAGAGAGAGACTACTGCTGTGGGGAGATCATCTTACTGTTTTTGGGGTTTTGCTTTTGGTGTTGATTCTATCTCTGAGGAAGTTGCGGGGTTTTCTCCTATATGGTTTCCCCGAGAAAAAACATTGTGTTCATTGTCTCTTATGTTTGATTGTTGTGCTTTTTATTCTCTCAGTTAAAGATCCTAACATAATGCTAGCTTGAATGATAAAAATCTAACATGGAATTAGAGCTAACCTGAGAAGAAGACACTATGTAGCTGCAGAAACTAGGGCTTCCTACTTTTTAGATCTCTCTCCACATATTTTCAGCAAAAGAAGGTTGGGAAGATTCTCCTCACCAGGGCACATCTTTCTGTCGAAGCAGAATCTGATTCTAAGCATTTTCAGTTTTTGACCCAACACTACTACTGGAAATTAGGGCTTTCCACAGAAGTGGAATTTTTGAGTGAACCCAGGCCTAGATTGATCTCCTCAAAATTGAATTTTAGAGATCAAGATCAAAGCTTTTGGTTGGACAGAACTCCGGGAAAGCCAAACCCTAATCTGCTCCTGAACCAGCTCTGCAGAAATTCAACTCCAGATCTAGATCCGACATCTTAACCTGGTAAGATCTAAATCTTTTGTATTTCCATTTGAGGTTCTTAGTTAAGATGTCTCATCATACCAAGCTTGATGAAAAGCTTGAGGGATCTGATAACTTCTGAGCCTGGAAGTATAGGATCTCCCTAGTCCTAGAAGAAAATGAGTTAGACTCCTATATCAATGAGGAGGTTCCAGTTCCAGAGGGAGATGAGGTTAAGGCCTTACACAAGAATAAATTGGTCATGGCTAAGAGGATTATTGCTGATTCAATCAAGGATCACCTCATACCACAGGTGTCCTACCTAAAGACACCTAAAGCTATGTTTGATTCCCTGACCAAACTGTTTGAAGGGAAGAACATAAATCGAAAGATGACTCTGAGAAACCAATTGAAGAATGTAAAGATCCAGAATGCGGAAACAATCCCATCTTACTTTAAAAGAGTCTCTTAGATCAAATAACAACTTGAAGTAGTGGAGAATGTAGAGATTGTGATGACGAACTTGAATGGTCTCCCTCGGACATGGGACTCTTTCATTCAAGGGATTTGTGCCAGAAAGAAGCTAGTCAAGTTTAGCAGACTATGCAAAGAATGCTCTCAAGAAGAAGCTCGGATAGCAGCTCGAGAAGAAAAGATGGGAAGTGAAGATCAAGTTCTCATAGTACACTCCAAGAAAAGTAGAAGAAGCTCTCATCACTCCAGAGGTAAGAAATTCCACCAGAAAGATAACACTAGAAAATATTTATCTAAATTCAGATGCTATACATGTGATGAAAGAAGACACTTTGCCAAAGACTGTCCTAGAAACAATATTAACTCTCATAAGAAGAAGGGGGACAAGAGAAGACATCATGCTCATGTTATAGAAGATGATGAACCTTCCACAAATAGAATCAAGCAAGAAAGTGATGATTCTTCAAGTGATGAAGAATATCTCTTGATTTCCGCCCTCATGGGAACTATCACACATGGAAGAAATGATTGGATTATAGACAGTGGTTCTTCCAAACATATGCCGGGATTCAAAGAATCCTTTGTGAAACTATCTGAACATGAGTCACCTCACAAGGTGAAACTTGGGGATGACTACCAGTATCCAATAAAAGGTAGTGGGGAATCCTCCTATAATCTAGACTTTGGAAAGTCTATGAAGATGCAAGATGTATTGTTTGTACCAGGACTAAAGAAGAACCTTCTCTTGATATATGCATTAGATGCAAAAGGCATGAGGGTTGCATTTGTAGATGGCCAAGTTATCATGTGGCCAAAGGGAAAGACTATTAATGATGCAGTAGTGATTGGGGAACAAGAGGGATGTCTATACAAATTGAAGGACCATCCAGAACAAGCCTTGGTCCATGACATAGTAGAACCAAATGAACTTTGGCATAGAAGGCTTGCACATGTGCATTACAGAGCACTACCACTTGCGAGCAAAGTTGTTGAAGGTCTTCCAAAAATTCAAGCAAAACATGATGGAGTCTGCAAAGTATGTGCGAAAGGAAAGAACACAAAGACTACATTTCCAAGTAGCGAGAGCAAGGCAAAAGAAATCTTGGAAATAATTCACTCTGGTGTATGCGGTCCAATGTCATCAATTTCATTAAGCGGGTATGTATACTATGTTTCTTTTATTGATGATTTTTCTAGGAAGACATGGATATATTTCATGAAGAACAAATATGAGGTATTTAGAAAGTTCAAGGAATTCAAAACCTTGATCGAGAACTGCATAGAAAAGAAGATCAAAAGCTTTCGATCAGATAATGGTGGAGAATTCACATCAAATGAATTCAAAGCATTATGCAAAGATTCAGGGATTAAGAGGGAGTTAACTACTCTATATAATCCACAACAGAATGGGGTTGGAGAAAGGAAGAATAGAACAACAATGGAAGCTGCAAGGGCTATGCTTCATGATCAAGATTTTCCCATGCATCTATGGGCAGAAGCTGCCAGAACAATGGTGTATGTACAAAACCATACTCCACACATAGTACTCGAGAACAAGACACCTGAAGAGGTCCTTTTCGGCAAAAAACCAGAATCCATCCATCTCAGAATATTTGGTTGTCCAGTGTACATACACATTCCAAAAGAAAAGAGGACAAAGTTAGATCCTTCAGGAAATAAGGGTATATTTGTGGGATACTCTGAAAGCTTAAAGGCTTACAGAATATACTTCCCAGGATTCAAGAAGATCGATATTAGCAGGCACGTAACATTTGACGAAGACTCAGGTTACAACAAATCCAGAAAGAGACCTGCTGAAGATCCTGAAGAAACAAAAGCATACAAAATTCATGATAGAACCATGAATGAAGAAAATCAAGAAGAAGATCAAGAAATAGAAGATCCTCAAGAACCTATAGATCCACCTCAAGAGAAGAATCCTCACAAGAGGAAACCTGCTTGGGTACAAGAAGCTATCCAAGGTAGAGAAAGATATGGGGCTCCAGAAGAAAATCATAGAGAAAGGAAAAGAACCAGGTCATGTTCCGGTTATGTAGCCCTACTATGTGACATTATGGATAAAGAACGTTCCAACTATGAAGAAGTGGTAGAGAAGAAATAATGGAAGAATGTTATGATCAAGGAGTATCAATCGATCATGAATAATGATGTTTGGGATGTTGTCCCAAGCCCAAAAGGGAAGTCTATTGTAACTTCCAAATGGATCTACAAGATCAAGCATGCTGTGGACGAAAAGATATAAAAATATAAAGTAAGATTTGTTACTCGTGGCTTCTTCCAGAAAGAAGGAATAGATTATGAAGAAATATTTTCACCAGTAACCAGATACACTTCCATCAGATCAGTACTTTCTCTGGCTGCAATGATGAAATGGAAGATACACCAGATGGAAGTCAAGACCGCCTTCTTGAATGGTGTAGTAGAAGAGGAAGTGTATGTGGAGAAGCCACTCAGTTTTGAAGCACATGACAGGGAGACTCATGTGTGTAAATTGAAGAAATCCCTGTATGGTTTGAAACAGGCACCCAGGACATGGTACGGTAGAATTAATGGATTTCTATCCAGTTTGGGCTTTACCAAAAGTAAAGCAGATTCCAACCTTTACTACAAGGTTGAAGAAGGTAACCCAGTGATACTCCTACTGTATGTAGATGATCTGTTTGTAATAGGTATGGATGGGTTGATTGCTGATACGAATAAAAGCTTTCTGTCGAGTTCAAAATGAAGGACTTGGGTATGATGCACTATTTTCTAGGCATGGAGGTGTGGCAGAATGCGGATGGAATCTTCCTTGTACAAGGGAAGTATGTAGTAGAGATCCTGAAGAGGTTCAGGATGATGGAATGCAAGGCCATAACCACACCTATGGCATCGAACCTGTAGCCATTGAGTGATGCTTCATCAAAAGTTGTTGATGCTACGATGTATCGTCAGATGATTGGGTCCTTGATGTACCTGACAAACACGAGACCAAATATTTGCTTTGCTGTGAACACCTTGAGCCAGTTCTTGACAGATCTGAGACATGTTCACTTGATTACTGCAAAGCATATTCTGAGGTACCTAAAGGGTATAGTTGATTATGCGCTCAAGTATGCGGCGAATCAAAAGATTAACCTCAAAGTTTATGTTGATTCAGATTGGGCAGGCAGTGCCATAGATAGGAAGATCACTTCAGGGTGTTGCTTCAGTATGGTATCAGGTGTGATCTCTTGGTTTAGTAGGAAGCAGTCCTGTGTGGCACTGAGTACAGCTGAAGCAGAGTATGTTGCAGCTTGTTCATCTAGTTGTGAGGCAGTATGGCTAAGGAAGCTACTGTATGATTTGTTTGATATCTAGTTGAAGAAGTTCCTGGACAACCTCTAGAGAGGGATATATACTTTATGATCGATCTGGTACTAGTAGCAGTACCAACATCGAAAGCTCTGTATTAGATGAATATAATAGAGCTTACTAAAATTAAATCATAATTTCAAGAACTAATTGATAAAAAGCACATTCGAGCTAGTGTTTCCCCTTGTGGAGCACCAGTCTTATTTGCAAAGAAAAATGATGGCACTTTAAGATTGTGTATATATTACCACCAATTAAACAAGATGAATATTAAAAATCAATATCCTTTTCCCTGGATAGACGATCTATTCGATCAGTTTCGAGAGGAAACAATCTTCTCTAAAATAGATTTAAGATTCAGATACCATTAGGTACATATCAAGAATGAAGATATATTTAAAACTGCCTTTAGAACCAGCTACAGTCATAATGAGTTTGTCGTAATTCCCTTTGGTTTAACAAACACAAATGCAACATTATGTGCTTAATGAATAGTATTTTGAGTAATTACTTGGATAAAATCGTAGTCGTCTTCATCAATGACATATTGATTTACTCCAAGAATTAAAAAAACACGAAGAACACCTAAGAATAATTTTACAAGTGTTAAGAGAACAACAATTGTTTGCTAAGTTTAGCAATTGCAACTTCTTTAAAGACATAATCCTATTTTTTAGGACACGTGGTGTATAAAGATGGAATTTTAGTCAATCCCAATAAGATTAAGGATATCACTGAATGGCATGTTCCAAAGAATGTAACTAACATAAGATCATTCATGGGGATTATTGGCTATTAACAAAAAATTATTGAAGGGTTTTCTAAGATATCTTACCCCACAACTTCACTAGAAAAGAAAGGTAAGAAATTTGATTGGAGCGAAAAAATGTACTGAAATTTTTAATAAGCTGAAAAACATGTTAACCACAACCCCTATATTAAAAATTGTTGATAGGATTTTAAGGATTTCATCGTATGTACTGATGTATGTAAACAAGGATTAGGCAAGGTACTAATTCAAAAAAACTATGTCATAGCCTACGAGTCTAGGAAGTTAAAAGAACACGAGAAGAATTATGCTACACACGACTTAGAACTTGATTCCATCATACATACACTAATATGTCATGAAACTACCTCATCGAAAGAAGATACTTACTAATGTTGGATAACATAAGCCTAAAGTACTTGTTTGACCAACATAATCTTAATGATAGACAAGTGAGGTGTTTGTCATTTTTAAGTGAATATGATTTTGAAATAAAACATAAAAAATGAAAAGAGAATGAAGTTTCATATGCTCTAAGTCATCACGCAAGCTTATTGTATGCAAGCAACAAATATGAGTCATATTTAAAACAAATATTAAACGCAAAAAAAATTGTTAAGGAGTATCAAGCCCTAAAAGAAAAGACTACAGGAAATGAAAGAAATAAAATAAAAACAGATCTTAGTCTAAATGGAAGAAGGATATTACTACATTAAATTAATTATTATGAATGAATTACACAAATGAATGTATTCAGGACACCTTGGATACTAGTAAATGATCACTATGACAAGATAAAGGTCAACTGTGAAAAAGTAATAAGCTGAAAAATTAGGATATTTTGGTAAAGTTAGTTAGAGATTGGTCAAGTGGACCATTTTGTAATGACCTCGCAAGCCTATATGTAGAGTTAGTATTGTAGATCAGAAGGCATCATCTATGAGGACATCATCTATCTATGTATTTGTCTATTGATCGATTGTTCTATTGTCTATGTTTTGTCCTAAGAAGAATTGACTGAGGAATGTTTTAGTATTTTGCGGTTCATTTCTCATATTGATGTTATGAAGGCTTTGTCTTACGAAGTGAATTTGATTGGCATTTTGGCATTTTGAGTTGTAATGTCTTGGTTCTGTGGAATGACATTAGAGGAAATTTCAACTCAAAATGGGCCTCCTAAAAAAAATTAATAAAATAATATTTATTAATTTTGGAGGAAGAAAAGAAAAAAACTACTTTTTTGTTTGTATTTTCGACATATCTCCCCGTGTTTTTACTCAAATTTCGATCGAGAGAGATCGTTGGATGCAGAATTAAATTCCGCATCTAACGAGTACCCACTCGGCATACTTTTGATGGACCTCGCTACCCCAAAAACAAGAAATACCTAAAAAAATGTGATGATGACATCTTAAAATGATACCTATCCCCAAATTTATATTAAAAAAGTGTTTAAGACCTATACGGCATTTCAAATTTAAAGCAATTTCATTGGCTAACACATGATGACATGGAAATTGAGTTAAAGTTAAAAGGCCTATTTTGAGTTGAAATTTCCTCTAATGGTTGTTTATGAAACTGGTCTGAATATGAATTATGCGGTTCTTCCTTATTGGCTAAATCTGTAGTGAATCAAATGAGTTGATGAATGATTATGCTATCTCTATGATTTCCTTGTAAATGTGAATGATGCAAAGTGTTGCATTGTTGATCGATGTAATGTATGTCGATGTCTTTGTTGATGTAGATCTGGGTAATTATGATTGCAAATGATGATGATAAGTAGATCTGGATAATGATATAGTTACGGTCCTTGGTTTTTGGGTGATGTTGCGATAGGGTAACATATAGTGTGAAATCCTCTTCCCACTATAGAAACTTAGTTCTTGCAGCCGTCCCTTAGACATATTGGGTGATACTGGACCTGCTCTGCAGGTGTTTCTAGAACGGGTGAAACCTTTACGGGCCGGTGTTTAGCGACTTTGTGTTGGTAGTTGTCGACAACAGTGCAAAGTGAACCCTTATCAATAGAACTGTGCATGTGGTTGCATCATCAAATGGTTCTATTTTCAGGACCATAGTGCAAAGAAGAAAGGACATGTTGTGGAATTAGACAAAACCAGAAATCCAAGGTTGGCTTGAAAAGAAAGCTCGAGAGTTTTCGGAAGAAGAGAACCATGACCTGAAATTGAAAACAAAATATTGGTTGGGAAAATGTATCTACTAAGATCTTCACGAAATATTTTTCTTTGGATTTTTGATAGTACTGTGTGAGCGGTTGGCTCAACTAACTTTTCAGAAGAATAATTTCCAGGGAGGCGAACCTGATCAGTGGACTCCAGAACTAATCTAGCAATTGTGGAAGGTGAAAAACAAAGCTTCAAGTCTTGTCTATATATGGATAGAATGTTTTTTTGAAGACTACATTATTGAGTTCATTGTTGACATAGTTAAATCTTACAGGGACCTCGAAAGCATATTTTTTAAGGGACCAAGTGGGATATTTCTATTGTCGTTAGAACGGTGGATTAAGATGATTGTTTATGAAAAGGTAATACTAAAGATGAATTTCAACAAGTAAATCCCCGGTGTGCAGAGGTTGTGGGTACTACAAAGGTAAGGGTTTAATGGAATGATACGGGGTAGACAGATGGGGGTCATGATGAGACTACGAGGGAAGCCACAGAAGAGTATGGTCAGCTGCGAAGTGGGGTGAGGTTCCAATAAGAATAGAGGAGGAGGACTAAGGAGAGTCCTGGTGTGAGAGGAATATAAAACTGCGAGAAGGGACCACAAGGGACTAAGCAACCCTACAGTGACAAAGGAAATGACTAGGCTACACCCAAATCTAAAGAAGGAACAACCCAAAGCTACAACGTTCCTACAATTGAATCTGTGCACCGTGTCTAACTTAGGAGGAAGAAACACGAGTTCATCGCAAGGTTGTCCTGCATGTCAGCATAGTTGTAATAGTAGTGGATTAATGAGCACTAGGAGGAGACCCAAAATGGTGGGAGATGATGTAAATCTACCCTTGTTCCATGGTAATGAGACTGAGGATCCTGAGCAATATTAGTTCTTATGTGAAGTAGTATGGACGATAAGACAAGTACAAGTTGATGATATCAAGAAAGGACAACTAGAAGCAGCCTTTTGGGGCCGGGTGTTAGACTGGTACATGAAATTCATACAAGTACTAACAGGGCATCCCCAGAAAAATATAGCGCAAAAAAGGACCAGACTCATCAAGGAATTCAAGAAACCGAAATCATAATCATTGTATATTACCAAATTGAAGGAAATAAATAAATTACCCAATGAGCAAGTGTGGGATTTTAATTAGCGATTCAAAATTATGATGACCAAGGTTAGAATATAAATGAGTGACGTGCAATGCAAAGAATGGTTCATCGCAACCTTGGTACCCCATATCTGCATGCCACTGATGCAATAGAAGATTGCATCTCAGGAAGAAACCTTGGAGAGCATGATGAAGTTGGAGGCTTCACCAGTCGATGAAATAGGGATTGGCATGAGCTACATCCATTCACAGTTGGAGAACCTTACTATCCAATTGTAGGATATTAAGAAAGGGAAAGAGGTCCACGAAGAGGTATGGTGCAGTCATTGTCGGTCTAAGGGACATCACAAGGATTAGTGTCCAAAATTTCATGAATATTTACAGTCAGGGTCATCGAATCTGTTGAGTCAAGGAGTATTTCCTTAGTGTCAAATATGTCAAACAAGAGTACATCGATCAAAAGAATGTGTATAATTATAGAAGGTTGTGTCAAAACCAGCTAATCTTTTTGGTAAATTTTGTCGATTGATTGGTCATGAAGAAAATGACTGCAGAGCTTATGATTTGCTCCACGAAATGAATATGGATACATACTTTATGAAGGGAGATGAGAAACGACCAGTGGAGATACCTCAATGAAAAATGCAGAATAATCAAACACAACCACAGTATAATCAGCCATAATCGCAGTATAACCAACTGCAACCATAGTATACTCAACTGTAGTATAATCAACAACAACCATAGTATAATACACCACAACAACAATTCAACCAACCATCATACCAGAAGCAAGGAGGATTCCTAGGGGGATTTCATAGAGGTCCTAACGAAGGATTTGGCCACGGATGAGCTATGGGTCAAGGTCGCAGACCAGTTACATGCTATAATTGCGGAGTGGTGGGAAATTTCAGAGGGATTGTATGAATCTAACAACCCAATGTACTTATTATCGTGCAGCTGATCACACTATTGAATAATTTCCTCATCTAATTATGAAATGGAAAGATAAGAATGTACCACAACCACAACCAAACTAGAATGCAAATTATAATCAGAATCCTGAAACAAATTTAGGAAATATATCATCCAAAGTAAGGACTCAACAAGTGCATGTCAGCGTAGTAACGAGAGGAGGGGATACGACGGGGGACGATAATCTAATACTAAATGTCCAGCCTACATCCCCAAAGAAAGTCCAATTCAATGTAGCAAAATAGAAATAACCCTTCTTCAAAGAAAAAGATGCACTAAACAAGAAAAATGGTAAGCTACCTATTTACGATATGTCATCGAGCTTTGATTCAACAAACTCACCAAGATCGAAAAGAAAGGTCAGTACTTTGAAAAATTTTCTAGAAATATATCTAACATTAACAAAATGTCAAGATTCATTAGCAGAGATGTTTTCCTATTCTTCCTTCTTGTCTCGAACCGAGGTTCAACAACAACAAAATACCAACAAAACACCACAAGACATCGGCTCGATAGAGCAAGCTTAGTCGACAACACCCGCGAGGCAGGCACAGTCTCACCCGAGATATTTGAATGTGTAACTGCCATAACCATGTTTCTGCAGTTTGCGAGGGATTATAGTCCCTTGGTGCATGACCAAGGCGCTCGACAGAGATAGGAGGATAGAGTTTATTGCTGTGTGATAGAGGTGCAACTATGTGCCACAACTAGTGCTCGACACAACATTGTCCCTAACCACTTCACAACTGGCGCAACCATGCGGTGCATCTGATTCCTTACTTATAATCAACAATGTGCAAATTATATTATAACTTAGCATATTTAACCAGGAAATTATACATAACATGTAGACAATGCTTTAACATTCATTCATTCACTAGTTGGTAATATTGTGACATACATTCAATAGTGACTGTAACAGTACAAAGTAATCAAACACTCAACATTCACATAAGCATTCGATCACTCAACATAGGAAATAACATGGAAACCCATCTGGAAAAACCACCAAGGTGCTCTTCATCTAGCTTGAGAAATATATGTGGCACCTTGCAATATGTGACTTACAGACTATTCTTAAGATATGTATATCTGACTCAATCTTCTTGCTCTCATGCTCTCTGATTTATTGCTTCTATATACTCCTACTGATCAACACATAGCTTGGATCAAATCTTCTACTTGATTATCTATGCACTCAGCTGTAGATTACTTCTACTAACAGTCTGTGCACACAGCTGCAGATCTGCAGCTCAGCAACCTTCTACTTCTACTAGACTCCTCTTCTGAGTCAACAACACTTCTACTCTTCTAACTGCGTCTAACTTACCAAACTTAACTGATCAACAATACTTAAGCTAACCCTTATACAAAGTGGGTTCCTTCCACTTATAGTATTTACAAGATCGCGTAGGGTCGACTGAGTACAACTCATTTATTACAGACACAAGTAGCTACACAATATCTACAATTACATTGATAATAGGCCAAACTGGACGCAAAAGTCCCGTATTACATTGAACATAGCTTTAACTAGCCACAGAAACATCTTTCAGCCTCTCTTTACTATTCATAACTAGCCGCAAAACCGTCCTTTAGCCTTACACCGGTTTGTCCTTCTGCAGTATTCCTTGACTGACACCTATTCCATTTTAAATATTCTACCTGCCTCTTCCACTAACTCATATCTTCCTTTCCTCGTCGCAGGGATCCTTGTCGCGGCTTCCTTTACTCTGCATTCGCGCTTCTTACATTACCTACTTTTCTCCATTGCACGCCTATTTTTCCTCTTGCTCTTGCACGATGGATTCTTCCTTATGCACTTTTCCTAGCCCAACAAGAGATAACAAGATTTTTGTATCGATAGGAAGAAGGACGATAGGATTTCCCAGTCAATTCATTGCAAAAGAAGAAAATAGGAAGTTAAATGAGAATGAATGTCTGAATAGGAGAATACAATATATATTCATTCATTTTGGATTTAGGATCAGGTGTGAATATCCTAACCAAGTGGACATGGGAAATGATGGGAAAGTTGTATTTAGTTTGGCCCCCATTATAGCTTCGTCTGGAAAATCAGGCCAAGGTTTCTCCAATTGGATGAGTAACTCGCATACCTATCGAAGTGGAAGGATTGAATACATTTGCAGAATTCGATGTTATTGAAATAGTCGATGACACCATCCCATACACTGAAGTGTTGGGAATCGGTTGGGTGATGGAAAACTTAATGATTATCAATTTCAAGAAAAGGATAATGACATTTGAAAATCGTGACACAAGAGTAATTTCCCCATTAGATCCCCTCGAAGGGAAATGGTATGTTGAACCAATAAAAGATGAAGTTGCGGGATGATGAGATAATTCCTATAATGTCTCTGAAGACTATATCAATCTCTCTACTCATGGCAAGTTAGGCTTGCGAAGGATCAACTCAACATATTCAGACTCAGACGAAAGTGTGCACGCATCACTTAGTCACTGAAATGGGTAGCAACGGAAGTATTCGATCTGCTAACATACAAAGTGTTATAACTAGATCTTGTTCTTAGTTTATCTGTTCTTTTTGTCCTTATTTTCAACCGTTGGTTTAAAATGATTTTACATTTTATGTTGATTTTAAGAACTTTTGACAATTAGTAATTTTTGTTGGATTTAATGCTTTTAATGGTTGAATTATTTCATTAGTTTAGTTTTAAGGTTTGTCTTTTGGGATTATTAGTTAATATGTATATCGTTAAGATTTCAAAAACTTATAATAAAAGTTTATTCCAAGTTTTCTTTATAATCTAACCCTCATTTTTTAGTCCTTTGTCAAATATTTTCATGAGGAGATT
>LPNX011179796.1:0-51956 GCA_001517045.1 Pseudotsuga menziesii
AAGGGAACATGACACCATGGCAGAAAATGTGATGAAGGTGTTATCTTCGTTTGAAAAAACAAGAAAAATTGATATCCAAGTTGTCTGCAAGGCAATTACAACTATTGTTATGGCACCAACAAACTCAAGAAGTCGAATAGTGGCAACAATGTCAAAATTGCTCCATGTTTCAAGAAAAATAATACACAAATATACTAAATTTAGTGTCCATATAGATGAAAACAATGAAGTGGTTTGCTGGGTTCTTATTTGCAGGAAACCAAGTATCAAGACAAGTTTTCTGAATGCATTAGAGAGAAGGTGGTAGAGCGACAAGTTTTCTCATGCCATACTATATTGAAAGCATGTCTTGGGGCAACGACTATCTAGAGTGATTTATGTTAAGCATTATAAGCATGTTATGGAGATGGCAGGAGTTGCATTGTTTGAGGAATTTTAAGAGACCAAGATCTTAGTGTCAAGATTTTAATTGACATGTTTAGCAAACTAAAACCATGTTATATTAGGTTGAACACAATTCGTGACACTTGTTGTTTTCAATACCATGTTGAATTTCAACTCTATCATGACACATTTATAGATTTTTGCAAAAGGCATTGGCAAGATGAATTAGCTCCTCCCATGGTGTGAGATTTTGTTTCTTCTATACTATGCAAAATGAATCCCAAAGATGTGTTTTCCAACAAAAAGATGAGTGGATGGAAAACGATGCCCTAAATATAGTAATTTATTATTGTTCATTAACATAATCATGAGCTATTAAAATAAAATAAAAAGCATTCATAAAATAAAAAACAAATACACAGTTAACATCTTTTCGCTATTAAATAAAATATAAATCATTCTTGAAACTCAAAACAAATACGCAAATTCTAAAAAGGACAAACTTCTAACAAGGACAAACACAAATACACAGTTAACACAAGAGAAGAAAATGACAAATTCTAAAAAGGACAAACTTCAAAATAATCTCATCTACATTATAGAAGAAAATGAAACTTATTTTTTCCAAATGGAACTTATTTCTTTCATCCTTTTTATATTGTTTCCACGTGAAAATGTAGCGAGAATTCACAGTACACGAAATATAATATTATAAGAAGATTAATTTTAAAAAGCTTAAAACTTAATGGAGATGGAAGTCATAGTAGAAGAAATGAAAAAACAATAACATAAGAAGACAAATTTCAAAAAACGTTTATGTAGGGAAGGAAAATGACAAATCCGAGAACATGGAACTTATTTCTTTCTAATTTTTTTTTATATTGATTTCAACTCTTTGAAAAATATAGAAACCTAAATTAACCAATGTTTTGTCTAAACTTCCAAGGTGAGAAAGTTAGGATCGTTATCGTGAAAATATTCTCAACACTTATAACCATGAAGATAGTTCTTCTCTTTCAACTCGCAACCCCTTTTTAAGGAGATACCATGTTGTATCCTCATATAATCCCTTTTAAGGAGATACCATGTTGTATCCTCATATCAATAATAGACACATATTTTACATTTAGTAGTGTGATTACCTCACATTTAGTAGTCATGATATTTGCATCTTTATATAATATACATTTTTTACATTTATTAATGGATCTCACGGTTTGACTTTGTTATAATATCTTAAATAAAAAATTTCATATGATAAGGAAAATTTTATGGGCAAAATTTAGTCCATGCGTTATTTTTTCATGTTTTTTCAAAATAAAGGTTCTTTAATTTGCATTTTCTGAAGCTATGTTTCGCTCAATTTTTATAGGGTGAAATTTTTCACTCTAAAAATCGCGAGATTATTATATAAGATATGTAGACTCTTAAAAGTTGAAATATTTTTAAAAAAATATCGTCAAATATTTTATAATTGACATTTTAAGCATTGATAAGATTCTCCAAGGTTTATACACTTATTTAATATGGATCCTTAAAACTTTCCCTAATGACAAGGCCAGTCATAATAAAAAGAAACGGTAAACTAGGACCATATAGCTCTATATTCAATAATCAACTCACCATTTACCAAATGGTTTCATGCCTTCAAAATGTTTTGTGAGGACCTTATGTTTTTTTATGAATACATCCCTTAGATAATTGTGAATTGTAGGCATGCTTAGGCTATCTATTGTGAATTGGTGGTATGCTTAGGCCACCTAATGCAATATGGATCCAAAAAGATTAAATAGTTACCTTTCTTTCTAAAGTGTAAAATTAACTTCTCATCATCTTTTAAGTCAAATTCAAACATGATGATAAGTATGGAAAATTTTAGGGGCAAAATTTAGCTTATGGGTTACCTTTTTTCCAAAATAGATTCGTCAATTCCCATTTTTTTTCTAAATTGATTTTCTCGAATTCCTCGGGATATATATATATATATATATATATTCTGTCGTCGATAACTTTCTACTAGCATATGCAATGGGGTGATCAAGAGCACCCTCACCTAGCTATGCAAGTACGACGTCGAGTGCGACAGACGACGCATCAACATGTACATGAAATTCTTTTTTCTAGTATGGAAATACCAATATAGGAGTTATAACCATCTTATCTTTAATAACATTAAGACTCTCTTGACACTATTCATTCCATTGGAATTTAACATATTTATTCAACAAATTTTCCATTTGAGTTGTAACCTCAGCATACCCCCCAGATAAATTTTCTGTAATACCCCATATTCCCGAAGGTAGTTCTCAATTGTTTAACTATCGTGGGTGAGGGTAGGTCGACAATAATTGCAATCTTGGCAGAGTCCATCAATATTCCATCTCAACATACCACATGACCCAATAAGATACCAAAAGGAGCACAAAAAATACATTTCTTCAAGTTCAGAGAAATAAAAAATCGTCTACATCAATCAAGCATCATTCTAAGATTTTCAATATGATTTTTCACCATCCCATAACCCTTCCAATTGTCAAAATATACTTTAAGAAATTTATGGATGAAATCTTTAAAAGCAGCTATTACTATTCTAGAAAAAATAGCAGGGTCATTCTTGAGTCCAAAAGGCATTACCGTGTATTGGAAGCATCCCCACTCTATCGAAAAGGTCATCTTGTACCGATCTTCATTTGCAATTCTTAACTGATGCTAGGCAAAAAATCTATCTGTAAACAAGTACATTTCATGTCCTTCGATGCTCTCCGATACTTCATCTATGAACAGGGTCGGGAATGGATCATGCAGAAAGGCATCATTTAATTTATGCAGGTCGACACATATGCAGATTTCACAAGTTTTCTTGTTCTAAACCACCATAGGGATAATCCATTCGGATTCCTCGACAGGTTCTATAATCCTTGCATCTAGCATCCTGTCTAAATTTATCTTGACCTTCTATTTATATCTTGGATTAAGTCTATATGGTCAATGCTTGACAGGTTTTGCATCGGGCTTCAGGGGAATCTTCATTTTTCCTAGATCATCAATAATCCCCTTCATGTCTGAAAACTTAGTAGGGAATAGATCCTGGAATTCATGCAGTAAGTCTGTAATTATCCCTACTATCTCATCATCCCGATGGTCTCCAATATTGGAAAATTTTGGGTTTTTTGGCAAACCAATATTCACCTTCTTAGTTCTGAGGGGATTCAGAAATTTGTCAGTAGATAAGCCTGCTCCTTCCACTGCTTGAATACCCTCAGATTCAGGAATAAGAATCTCGCATGAATCATCATCATTAGGTTCACCGACTTCATTATAACATTCCATCCAATCCTGAATTGTTGCACTACTCTAGGGGAAACTCGACATTGGAACAAGGATGTCCTCAAAAATATTGGTTCATATAACTTGCAAAGAAGCATCAATCGTCGGACTGTCATCAGGAAAGATGAAAGTATGTGTGAAATTAGTAGCTATCTCTTCCCATTCTATAGTCTCTTGTCGTAACTCAACCAACATGTACCGATTTTTCAGTATCGTATCCAAAGTATGTATAAACTAATGAACCCATTCTTGTCGTAGCGACGTATTTCATGTCACACGAAAATTTTCAACATACTCAACAGGATTTGTCGATCTCGTATATTTCTGGCCAGTATAATACATATTTTCTCCAAATCTGATTTCTAACAACCATCCGCATTGAGGCCATTTTGGAATAGATTTCTTATGAGAAACCCACCACCTGGTGGGCGTAGCCTTCAATGCAACATCTAGTGCCAAAAAGCATTGAGGTTCCAACAATTTTTCTTTAAGCTTTGTAATAAACGTGTCCAAGTAAGGAAATCCTTCATATGTAGGTAGATCACATACCTGAGTACCTACCAGTCAGATAGATTTCATGATTCTTGCACACTTTTGCATCGTCACTTCATGTAGTCGATTCTTCTAGTTCTTCAGAGCTTATCTTGAATCTGACATACACGAGATAATACTTCATCAACTCATATTATTATCACCTATCAGATTGACCTAATAATTCATTGCAGAGGAAATGGTGTAGATATTATCCAAATATCCTTCTTGTCCTTCATTGTTCACTTGCTCGACATACTTTTGGCCTTCCAAATGATCAATTGGGGCAACCACCCATAGCTTTGTATATTCAAATGACAATATTGTCTTTTTGAAATTAATAATTTTTTGATTTCCAATAGACCAGTCGATCCCCAGAAGTGCGGGATACAGATTTGTATCATCGACAATATCTATGACTTCAAAATCTGCATAGGTTCGGAGTCCCTCCACTTCAACAGGAACCTATGTTAGTCGACCAATAGGAAAGAAATTCTACTGATTGGCTAAATGCAGTTGAACAAGAGACCATAACAGTGTCGGTTTTCCCATGCCTTCTCAACTTTGTCTTTCCATAATATTAACATATGACCCCAAATCCAATATGATAAAATCCATATCATAATCACCTATCTAGGCATTTATTCTTAACTTGTGACTAGTTTTCTGTCTTTTAGCAATGTGATTAACTTTTCTTTCTAGTCGCACACTTGGTTGAGATTCTTCGACTAAAGTAGATAGTTCTTCCATAACATCCTTATCTTCTATAAGTGCTAAACAACTTCTATAGAAATTCTTCAACTTGCTTACCTTCTCTGTTGGCTTTCTTTGGAATAAATGTTCAAATATTTGAGGCATCTCCAGGATTGGTCCACCATCCAATACTGGGATAGTCGAAGATGTCAATGCCTTATTTCTGTCAATGAACTCATCCTGTGTATCAAAGAAGAATCCCTTTTATTTTTGGACATCAAACACCACTTTATTTTGTGTCGTCGGTCGAACCCTCCGACTCATGCATGGTGCAACTTGATCTCCTCCAGTCGCAGCACCTCCCCTTGTTACGATAACAATATTAGGTTCTCTAGGTTCTACAAAAATATTTTGAATATTCTGATTCGCATTCTGAGGTTGGTTCTAGTTTCCTGGGTTTATGACCTGCCATTTAGCAATCAATTGCGGGCACTCCTCAATAATGTGATAAAATGCTTTACAATATGAACACGTCATTTTTGGATTAATATATTCTTTGGAAAATGTTCTAGTTGTCCAATTATAACAAATAACTTGGCCCTTCCATGACCAAACCCTCCTCCTCATCTTTGGACCCTAAAAGGACCACCCTCCCTTGGTTGAGGGTATTGTTCCTGAGCTTGTTCAGCTTGCATCTATTCATCATTTTTCATCAGGTATGTGTTAACCGTATTTTCTTGTATCAAATGTTATGCTCTACAATATTTATCGTCATGGCCCACAGATCGAAATAATTTATAGTATAAGCTAGAAAGTGCACTTCCTATCTTATGGAGATACAAGCATTCCTCCAACCGATGCCACTTGTCTGTAAAATTGTACACCAAGGTATTACTAGTGAATTTATAGGGTTTCAAGCTCCTGATGCAATATAATTCAAGAAATATGGACATGAATCTTTATGGTGGCCTTAAGTTCTACATCTTATACACCATTCTTATTCTTGAATTTATTTCCCTATATTGAGATCTTGTAATTGCAATGTTAGATTGGCAAGTTGCGACTGTGTTTGCATCATTCTTGCACATTAAACCAATCTTTATTTTGAACATCCGACATCTAGAAACTCACTTTAACCATCGGAGTCTTAAATATTTGATCAAAGTCCCAAATGGACTCAGTCGACAATCGCTTAATTTCTTTTAATTCCGTGATACATTGTGAGTCAGAATTTGGGTTTTGAATTCTTTGATTAGTCCAATTCAGATCTAATCTAATGAATTTTAAGGAACCCCTGTGGAAACCATAGAAAATTTCATATAGAAGTCGAGAGCACGATCTCTAAAGGTCGTGATCATGTGAGCTCTCTTTATAGCCTCATCTTGGACCTGTTGTACTGTCCAAAAATATTCACACATGAACCAATGTTGCTCAAGGTCTTCCAACCCATTCCCATTGAATAAAGGAAACTTTATGTCACTCCCCAACATTCTGTTTACTTGGGGTATTTTTGAATTTGAATTAAATGTCCCACTAGTAGGAACTCCATGACTGTTATATTTACTATTACTGTTACTATGGTTCACAAAACCAGAATTCAATACACTTGTAGGTCTTACCTCAGTTGATGGAGATGTATGCAGGGTCATGGGTATGTTTTAATCTTGGTTTGGATCTGGCGCTTCCTCTTCTTCTTCAGAGATAAGTCAATATTCTTCCTCTTTGTCACAATATTCTCCATTAATGTGTGGTTCTAACTCGTAGTCCATTCCTTCAGTCCCGCTACAACTCCCTCTTCCTATCGTAGTCCTTCTTCTCTTCCCTGGTCAAAATATTCTTCCACTCCTTAGGCGACCACTCTCTTTCTCAGTCTCACTATAGACAAAGAACATATATTCTCATTATGGTCCATCTTGTTCAAGCCTTTCTTGCAACATCACCCAGACCCTCCATGCACAAAGATTTACTCTCGAACTCCATCCTCGCGATCCCTTTCTCACAGACCAACATCTTTATCCATGTCTTTAAAGATTTCAAGTAACAGCCTCAAGATTCTTGGAATAACTCTCTTTCTGTCTTAGTGTATGATGTTATCATGTTGACTACAATCTCAGTAATATATCCTTCCAATATGATATCAACCCCAAAGTCGACATCCCTAGATATAGGATTACTAACCCTTTCCAACCATTGGATTAGTTGAGGATTCCACTCTGTGGATTCTCTGCCTTTAAAATTTTTCCTTTGTGTCGCTAGCTTAATCGACAACCATTAATGAAGCATAATGGGAAATTCACTAAAAAAATTTCATGAATATCTGAGTAAATATATATTTCTAACCATTATGTTGGATTCAATCGCGATCCTTCATGTCCTTCCCATGCAATCTCTCTTGCTCTGCAATCCATCCATTCTTGAATCTCTGGTTTTGTCGGATACCAAAAAATATCCTTCATAATGGCTCGGGTCCTCGCAACAGAACCATTTGTTGGCATTGATTCCATTGGCCCGGGTTCAGATTCCTTGTCTGTCCAACAAAGCCTAAGATATCGTCCTGACGAAGTGTAACTCGATCGGCAACACCTGCGAGGCAAGTGAGGTCTCACCTGAGATATCTATGGGGACTACGAAAACCAGGTTTCTATAGTTATGGAAGGGGATTTGTCCATCTCAACATTAACAAGCCATTCAACTGAAACAGAGGGATGGATTACCATTGACACAACAACAAAGAAATTTAATCCTTCGATGGACACATTCACAACATATAAGAATATATGTAACCATCTATGCATGCATGATATATAAAGCATACGCATATTAACCACATTTATTGTTGACAATCCACAATATAAGTGTGACAAAATCATAAATATTCAAACACAATGCATATAGACATCAAATACATATATTTAACGTCGAAACCCATAAAGGAAAAAACCACAAAATTGCTCTTTATTTGGCATGAGTAATATTTGGAACGCTTTTGGTCTGCACACACAGCTTGTAGTCTTCTCTTGGGATATTTTTTACAATGAGTGAGTTTCCTCTGTCTTTCTCATGATCTCATTCTTTCGTCCTTATCTCTGACGACCTCTTTGTCGAAATCACAATTCATCAAAATTCCATAAAATGTCTTTTGTCATCCATCCACAATCATTTGCCATCCACAAACTGTGTAGATTGACCCTATATACATCTTACAATTCTTGTTCCAACTGTAGACTAGTTCTCAACTGACAGTTGGCTGGTTATTCTAACTACCCCAATAGATCTTGTTACATTAATAAAGAAGCTAACGACCCAACTTACAATCATGCCCATTCCCAAAAATAGACTATTAGTTTATCTTAACTCATCGTTATTGTTTTCTCAGAACATGTTGAATTCCTAGATTTGACTTACTCTTCTCATTTTCTCGTCGTTCCCTTGCTCCCCTTGCCACCGGATTCTTCACAATTCTGACCAAAACAGGTATGCTTTTTACTAGGGCCAACAACCTTTCCTCTCCAATAATAGTGTTTGTTACAAGAAAAATTGTTTGTTACAAGAAAAAATGTTTGTTACAAGAAAACATTGTTATCGTGATAGTTACTTTTCCTTTTCATTAAAAACTACAAATGGCCACAATAAAATCTATTAAGAGACAGCCTTCTCCTAAGGATAGGGATCATGCTCATTACAAAAATGAAAATAACCATTGTAATGATGAGAATGAGATGTAAAGTTTCAAACCAGTAAACAATTAGAAACATAAACATGTGGCATGGTAATTTTTTTACATCTATTAAGTCTGGAAGAGAACTATAGGGTCTATGTAAAAATCAATTTCCAAGGCAATAAATTAGCTTGTCTTTCCTAATAAGCAAGATGTAAGCACACCAAGCCTGAATTTTCATTATGCAACAATATTCTATTCCTTCAATAAGTTTATATTTTCAAAACATTTTATGTATCATATATGGTAGCGGGTGATTTCATGAAGACGAGTAGCACTTTTTGGCCAATGGTGATGGTGAAAAAATGATTTTTTACTCATTTATTAAATCGAAGCCCTAAAAGCTCATATATTCCTTGTGAATTCCGACATGAAACAAAAAATGTAGGGAATTATGTTGTCTTTCCACTTATATTCAAAAACATAATAATACTTCATGGTTGAATCTGTCAAAATTGCATTTAATGATAGGTTTGTTCTTATATATTTTAGGAAAAGATAACAAGTTCTTTGTGTGCACGTAATATATATATATATATATATATATATATATATATATATATATATATAATGCACTCTTGCACACTTTTTTTTTAATTTATGTTGGGAATATATATATATATATATATTTTATTAACTTTCGAAACTGGACATAGAAAATTTTAATCGTATTTCATACACGTGTGTGCATGCAAACTTTTGTTTATTGGTTACAAAAAAAAATTACCCTTTTTAAGAGGACATGTTGATCGACGATGTATATGTTTATTGAAATTTTTTGGTTGTGTACTCTTTATTTTGTTGATTCGAAGTTTTGGACATGGTTTTGTAAGTGTAAGATTAAAAAGAGAAGAAAAGAAAAAAATCATATGAACTCATAAACCCATAAATTGTATGTCAATCGATAGACGATTTGTTGGCGTCGAATCGATATGAAGTCCACCACCTAACGTGCATCCCAAGATAGGGTTTAAGCCTGGCAAAGAGGGCAGTAAAATTAAATTTTCAGAAAAAGGGCTAAATTATTGTTTTAAATCCACTGATCGAGGTATTAACTTGATTGATGGTTTTAAAACCCTCGGTTGAGGTTTTGCATGTTTTCTTTAAGTACATTGAATGAGGGTTTATGTGTTGCTAAGTCGAAAGCTCAATCGAGCTTTTGTCTATCACCTTTCCCTGTCAATTTTGCTTCTCTTCCTCCCCTTTGACTAATAAGGAAAATGACATATCCACATTTTGCATTTAATGAACTAAATTGCAAAAAAAATCTATAAAACAAACAAATAAAAACTTAATTTCATCATTTGTAACACCATTTTAAGCCTCTTGAGTGTTCTCACGGAGTACATTTTTCTAAATATTTCAAAGAAAATTGGACATTTTCGTATCCCATTCACAAATCAATATAGGAAACAAGAAACATGATTGTGATCAAATTAATGAAGAATAATACAGAAAAAGACCAAAGGAAGGATGAGGCGACGACAAACATCATTGAAAGAGAGACAAGAAGAGGATGTAGGTCAACTTTTAGTGGATCCAACCCCAATTGAGGGTGTTGCTGGAATTTTTCTTACTTCATTATTCAAATGCTAATTGTTTTAAACAAGTTTTTTAATTCTTACCTCTTACCCTATCCTTTCAATTATCATGTTCCAATATTAATTACAATTATCATGTTGAAAGTAATTATAAAATTACCACGTTGATTAATTAGTTCATTGGATTTTCAAGATATTATACCATTCATATATACTACACATGAAATATAAGTTTAATTTACTTGATTTATTGTTGGTCACAATTAATTTTTATATACTAAATAGTTTAGTGAAATGTGCATGCATGCATTGGTGAAATTAGAGAATATTATTGCATACTAGTGTAATTAGTATCAATCTATATAGCAAAAATTTGTGTGTCATCAAAATCTCCATGTAGTGTTAAACTTTATTCCTCAAATTTGGTTTTGTTGGGACTTCAAATATCATAGTAAAATTGATAGTCAAATATTCAAAGCAAAGAGCACTCTAGAACAACTTAAACTCAAATATGTATGTGAAAAAAACAATAAGTTAGAATTACCTTGCAAATGTTTATTTATGTCCACGATTCATCCTTAAACTAGCGGTATTGTGCATACCGTTTCATGCATAAAATGATAGATCATGAGGCGTGTATTGTAAAATACTTCCCTAGGACGGAGGTTGGAACAAAATGTTAGAATACACTTAAATTTTAGATAAACTATTTTTTACATAAATTTAAAATTAAATGATTGCAAAACTAAGTACATAGGTTTGTGGGCCCATTTGTAAACTTTGAAAATGTTCCCACTTTCCATTTAATAGAGCCTTCACACAGTTCATTTGAATTTTAGATGTGTAATGTTCCATGTACGCTAGATATTGTAAAATTGTTAAATATATAATGGCACACATCTCCTTTTAAAATGTAACATAGGTCTCGAAAATTGAGACTTCTTAAGATATAAAAAACCATATTTAATAAATTTTGTAATTTCATTTTTACTTAAAACCTTAATCTTAATCTCTATTTAATTTAATAAAGAATATATAAAATGGTTAGTTTTTATATATATTAGATTAGCAAATAGAAAAATTGTATAGTTTTTATATATTATATAAATTTAAAGTGTAAATTAATTTTGTAAGTTTTAATACTTCAATGTATAAGTTAAGATTGGGAGTGACATATCTTCCAAATATTAAATTCGTTAAATTAAATTTGATATTTTTCAATTAAAATTATAAGCATAGTTAACATAATTAAGAATTTTATTTAATGTAGAATACTAAATTTTATTATTTTAAAATGTAGAAAGTCACGGAATTTGTATTTTCATAAATTATTAGATTAAAATTCCCTGTATGTTATTGTGCACAATCTTAAATTGAAACTATATATATATGTATTAAATAAAAAAACTAACACTCAATTATGTTATATGATAGTTAAATAAGTGAGATTGTATGGTTTTATAAAGCTTGATATAATGGAGTCGTGAGTGATGCTTGGATATGGATTTTCTTTTTTTAATTCAAACTTTGTAAATACCTTGTTTTATATCATGCCAGTATAATGATATCCCCTTCTCACTCCATTAAGAAAAGAAATCCATTAAAAAATCAACCACCACAACTTAATCCAATCAACATAATTTATCCACAAAAGGCACAAAATAATTTGTTATTATAAGGTAAGATTGTTAGGTTAGGTATCCAAATAATGTACATCAATCATTTCTCATCTGAAACATGTTTGTTGTTTATAAGGAACCTTTAAAATATTTTCATCATCAAGTGGAAAATAATTCCCGAGGAAAGAGGCATTGTGCCAGAGGAGGTTAAACTTGAGTTAACATGTTTCTATTCTCTTAGGGGATCTACCCACTAACTATTTAAAACATGCGACACAATACCGTTTGAGGAATAACTTCTTTTCCCCCACTTAACGAAAGTTCTTAGTGGCCAAAAAGTAAGATATCTACCCTACAGGTTATTGTCATGTGATGCTAACAATACCTGGATCAAGGTTTGCTGACCACTAGTACTACTCATAGTGCCCATCATTATAACCAATAATTTGTTACCTTTGTGGGCCAATGTATGCGGCGGGTTCACATACATCGACACAAGAGCCATTGGAAGGCCTAGTTACAATTTTGAGTGGTAGGATGTTAGGTCATAAGAACCTATTTACATTTTATTTTGCAGATACGTCACATGATAAATTTTTGAAATATAAGTATATACATATGGAAAAAAACTACATTTCGAACGCGGCAAGAGATATGGACAAAAAATCAAAAGACATTTAAGATATTATAGCAATCTCTAAAATAGAACTATGAAGAGATCGCAGAAGTGTATTTGACTTCAAATGGCATGGCTAGCAAAATATAATAAAATTTGAAAGATGATCCCAAGTGAAGTTGGAATGGATTTCGTTGTAGCACTAAGATTTCCAAGAAGTCAAGGTAGAGTTACTTTTGGGGCAAGATTAACCAAGGGAAGGAAACAATAAAAGAGAATGATGATATTATTACTGTGAATTGGAATTAGGAATGAAAAATTTGGGTTTGGCTAGAATTTCTCAAGCCTTAAGTGGAGCAACAAGATTATGTGAGCAATATGCGTGCACATGAAACTCAATATTAGGAAAATATTGTTGCATAGTCAAATTGGCCTTGAGGATATATGAAGACAACAAAGTACCCAATTGATTAGGTATCGGGAAAGATGTTGATGGAAGCCATGTAATTGTGAATTTAATTTGGTTGATTGCATAAGTGATGGAAAAGAGTTTGAGTAAGAACCCTTTCAACCATATTTAAATACCCTAATTTTTCATATATGTGCTTTTGATGTTTGAATGCATTTGAAATAGTCATGGGTGCAACCATACTCTTTGAATGTTTTATTCTTTGATTCTACTTTTTTTTCTTCATTCGAACAAAAGTCCCTTATTTAGGCAGAGTTTAATTTTCAAAATTCAATTGGACTATATGCAGGGATATATCTGAATTAGTCGTCATTGGACCATATTCCCTTCCACATGGTTCCAAGAGTAATTGGGAGTTGTAGTGGGTTTAGAAGAGGTGGAGATTGTTTAGAAAACCTTATGGATGTTGTCGCATGAGAAGAGTTGGGAACTCGAGTTCTGTTTGGACAATTAGAGAGCATGTTAGCAACATTATCAAGTTGCATTTTGAACAACACTCAACCATCACCTAAGCTCAAATCCTCCTTAGATTGCTAAAACATAAAATACTGAAAGATGCCACAAACCTGTTGGGTTTTAAAGATGCTAAAGGTAAAAGGGCACATGAGACCATGGTAGAAAATGTGATGAAGGTGTTATATTCATTTCAAAAATCAAGAAAACCTAATATCCAAGTTGCTCGCAGAGCAATTACATTTATTGTTATGGCACTGACGAATTCAAGAAGTTGAATAGTGGCAGCAATGTCAAAACTGCTCCATGTTTCAAGAAAAATATTACACAAATATACTAATTTAGGGTCCAATTAGATGAAAACAATGAAGTTGTTTGTTGGGTTCTTCTTTGCAGGAAACCAAGTATCAAGACAATATTTTTGAAGGCGTTAGAGAGAATGTGGTAGAATTTTGGGACAGTTATTCTCGTGCTATACTGGATTGAAAGCATGTCTTACAACAACGTTTATCTAGAACAATTTATGTTGAGCATTGTAAGCATGTTATGGAGATGACAAGAGTTGCATTGTTTGAGTAATTTTAGGAGGCCAAGATCCCTGTGTTGAGATTTCAATTAACATGTTTATTAAACTAAAACCATGTTATATTAGGCCGAACACAATTCATGACACTTGTTGTTTTTGATACTATGTTGAATTCCAACTCTATCATGACACATTTATAAACTTTTGCAAAAGACATTAACAAAATGAACTAGCTCCTCCCATGGTGCGAGATTTTGTTTCTTCTTTACTATGCAAAAGGAATCCCAAGATTGTGTTTTCCAACAAAAGATGACTAGGTAGAAGTAATTTAGTATTGTTCATTAATATAATTATGAGCTATTAAAATAAAATAAAATAAAACATTACAAAACTTAAAAACAAATACAAATACAAAGTTAACATCTTTTCCCTATTAAAATAAAATATAAATCTTTCTTGAAACTCAAAACAAATACAAAGTGAACATCCAAATAGAAAAACGAGTGAGTCTCACATCATTTAAAATATGGAAATTAGATAAATCATGAGACATAAATTCATATGCATATCATCGAGTCAAGAAATATTATAAAAATTCATATGCATATCATCGAGTCAAGAAAAATATTATAAAAGAAAAGTGTTGCGTATGAAAAAGAATTACACGTTACTATCAATTTTGATTCAACAATAAACATTTTCACGTTCACATCTATAGTCAAATAGACTAAATGGATGTTCTCTACAAATAAACTAGAGGGGTTGATTGTCTCCAATAATTCTAGATTTTAAAAATGCAATAAAAAAAGGGTAATTTGGGATTTTAAAAATTTATCTTATAAGGAAAAATTTAGAGGAAAAATTAATCTTACAAAGAAAAATTTAGAGGACAAATTTAACTTATGTGACTATTTTTTTTATGTTTTTTCAAAATAAAGATTTGTCAATTTGTATTTTTTGAAGTAATGTTTCGCCCAATTTTTATAGGGTAAAAATTTTTCATTCTAAAATTGACGAGATTATTATATAAGATATATAAATTCTCAAAAGTTGAAATATTTTTTAAAAAATATAGTCAAATATTTTATAATTGACATTTTAAGCATTGGCGAGATTCACCAAGGTTTATACACTTATTTAATATGGATCCTTAAAACTTTCCCTAATGACAAGGCCAATCATAATAAAGAAAGGGTAAACTAGGACCCTATAGCTCTATATTCAATATTCACCTCACCATTTACCAAATGGTTTCATGCCTTCAAAATGTTTTTTAAGAACCTTATGCTTATATCTGAATACATCCCTTAGATAATTGCTAATTGTATGCATGCTTAGGTTATCTATTGTGAATTGGAGGTATGCTTAGGCCATCTAGTGCAATATGGATCCAAAAAGTTTAAATAGGTATCTTTCTTTCTAAAGTGTAAACTTAACTTCTCATCATCATTTAAGTCAAATTCAAACATGATGATAAGTATGGAAAATCTTAGGGGTGAAATTGAGCTTATGGGTTAATTTTTTACTTTAAAAAAAAAAAATTTGTCAATTCCCATTTTTTTCTAAATTGATTGGGACTCTAAAAAACACCAAAGTTGTCTAGAAACTATATGATTGGAATGTTAAATCAATCTTTTACAAGTCAATCATATAATACAAAGTTTTCCTTTCGTGTCAAGATATAAATTCTATTATTCATGGAAAAGTAAAATACTCTTGCATGGTGACATTGATTTTGAGAGATCATATGGCTTTTAAAAGGTGGTTGTTTCAAATGCAGGTACATGTTCTTCCAATGGACATTAAAAACATGGAAATTAATTTCACTAATGGAAAATTCATGAAAGAATATTGAGATGTGACTATACAAAACGCCTCAAATCCCTTGATCTTCAAGTTACCCACATTAAAAAAACAAAAAGTTTGTCCAAGTTAATGCATGGACCTCCATGTCAAGGTACCTTCAGGATCACGAAGGTTGAAATTACCTTTTCGAGGTGTTACACATTGCATATGCTTAATTTCTATAACACTTCACTAATTGTTCCACCCAAGGCATTAAGCAAAGTCCTTGAGATGGAAGATCAGTGGATTTTGGTCATGAAAAGAGGTCGCATATCAAAGTGAGTTCAAGGCGTTTCTCCATTAATGGAGACAAATAATCTTAGCGTGATTGTAACCGTGCATTTTATGGTCTTAAAGTGCTTAGTGAGCCCTTAACTTATTTTGGTATATCTTGGTTGATATACACAATATAGTGTAAGTGTTCACAATAATGGCAAAAATGAAAACTTACCTTTGTTAATGTAACTTATCAATTATATTAACTTATATTAGCTTATGATATGATATGATGTGGTCGGATTTGATTTTGGATAGGGAGATTGGAGCGAAGGAGGTTGGTCGGTGTAGATAGGGTTAGGGTTTTTGGTGTTTGTAAATGTCACGTCCCCACCCTTCTACCGGCGAGAGGACACGACTATAATGCTAACAATCCGAGCAATCTAGCCCCATGAACGCAAGATAAAATGCATTGAACTCAAACATACACATATGCATAAATGATTAACATGCAACGGAAGCAAAATTCATTCATTCACAACATTTTAACATGTTCATATTAAATCATAATCACATATACAGATGCAGAGATAAAAAAGACAAGAATACTTATCTTAGAATAAGCTTGTCCCGCAACCAACTACATCGCTGCAACGTTCCACCCAACCCTAGGCCAGTGTGCTCATCAATATCTCAGCAACACTGCCACCCCCGAGCTGGGCCTGATTCCACAAGGAGTAAGGGGAAACTAACAGGCTCACACATAGCCAAGGATACACAACTTAGCCAAGCCAACAAAGTTGGGTTTATTAGGCTATCAGGAGCTGGAAATGCTGGCTACTAAGCTAGTGGGATAACTGAAGAGCTAGGCATACCTGCACTAGAGCTAGCCTGACTTCTAAGACATCCACACACACCCAACACAAGGAACCATCGCCTTCTCTGCTGCACAGTCCTTCAGGCCATGAGTTCCCTTCCAGTGTTATTCAAGGGGTGTAGAGAAGAAAGGCAACCCTTTAGCTCTGTCTGTGAGGCTCCTGCACACACTAGGTTTATCAAGTAGACTCAGACTCCATTCCCACTCCCAAACAGTCCAAATACCAACAACCACAAAATACACAGCAATTCACAGCTCTGGAATTTAAAGGGAAACACACCACAGAGGCCAAATCGGGTATGGTAATTGGTTAAAAAATCTCATACTGAGCAACTTGATTTCCAGAGTCATTTATGGCCTTGACGTGGCCAAAACGACCTCAACAACACCCAAAATTCGTGGCTCTGTTCTCCCACTCATTGGGAAACACTAAACAATGAGATTCCCCACCATGGGCATGTGGAAACAACACCAAAATGCCCAGCATAGATCCCAACCACTATAAGTTAACAAAAACACTTCATAGCCATGGTAAAAACAAATGAAACTGCAAAAACGTGAATGGAAAAAGCACCAGCAACTCCAAAAGCGTGAGGAAAACCAACCTAATCCCTGGCATTACAAAACGACCTCCCATCCATGGGAAAAATGAAGCCAACAACCAAAACGTGGAATGAAAACACACACAGGAAGTTCTAGATGCCTGTGAGAGCTCACGTGAAGGAAAAAATGGTGAGGAAAACATGCCAACCTCAAAGCATGGTAGAATGGCCTTCGTTTTTGGGTTTTTGCTTTCCCAAGGAGTCAAAACGCTTTTCCCAAAAATTGATGACTTCTCCAATTCAAATTTGGGCTGTCATACCTTGCCCATCCCATGCAATAACCAACCCAACCAATTTTTGGCAGTAATAAATGATTGGGTGAATGAGCCAAGAAAGGTAGTTGGCAGTTTGATGGGTTCTCCCTCTGACATTTGGCTTTTCCCCATTGGCCCAAAGGTTTGAATATCCCCCCCCACCTTATCGTTAGTAAATCATGCCCCTTCTCATTATTGTTGCATTGACATAGCTGGTTGTGGGTATTTTTAATTAAAATGTATATTTACATGATGTCCAAATTATAATGTGCCTGGCTAGCACAAAATACC
This sequence comes from Pseudotsuga menziesii, assembly GCA_001517045.1. NCBI lineage: Eukaryota > Viridiplantae > Streptophyta > Pinopsida > Pinales > Pinaceae > Pseudotsuga > Pseudotsuga menziesii. The sequence goes on from LPNX011179796.1 coordinate 17,963, forward strand.
ATTGGTGTCGATTTTAATCACCGAACATATAACATTAAATCGATGGTGGGGCTTTTGCCTATAGCTCCACACCATGATTAATTACAATATATACATCATATACATTTAATGCAAATGGGGTCAAAACTAGGGTGTTACAATAAGGTCTGGCTGTGGCAAGGTTCTACTGTTGTATGTTTTATCTGTGATGGTTAGTCCTTGTTTAGGTTTTGATGGATGGTTTGAGGTTTCGTGGGCGTGTTGTAGTGGTTTTTCGGGGTTTTGGGTTTCGGGTCTTCTAGTGCCGGTGGTTTTATGTTATTCTGGGGTCCTGGCACCCAGGATTTTCCAGATGAGGTTTCATAGGCTTGTTATAATGGTTTTTGGGGGTCTAGAACTTTGGGTCTTCTAGTTTCGGTGTTTTTCTAGTTGTATGGGTAGTCTGACGTGTAGGTTTCTCCGGCTGTCGGGGTTGACCTTCAGTATCGTCACGTGATTTTGGTACTGGTTAGTACCCAACTTTTGCGTCGATGGTGGCTCAATCACGTTGTGGTGTCAATTTTTTCAGCCATGCATGTGCAGATGTAGACTGCTGGAGTGGTGGAATATTGGGGACATCCACGTAGTAAGGTCAAGGCCTATAAGTCGTTGTTGGAACGTAAATGCTTCGTGGTTGATGGTGATGGTATTATGGAGAAGGTTTTGTCGTTGTGCTCGCGGGCTTTGGTTGGAAAACTGAAGTATTTTCGCCTGAATAGAGAGGGTTGCGCCGAATGGATTTTTAAGTTTTGGAAGTTGGTCTTGGACTATGCGCATATAGTCAATAGGTTGGAAAATGGTTGGTATTTTTTTTTATTTGTGGAAGATATCGATGTTGAGCACATTCTGGCAGGTCGGTGGCTTATGGGAAAAGGCTCTCTTGTTTTTTGTCGTTGGTGGGTGGATTTTGACCTAGATCGGTCTACGGTATTGAACAACATTTATGGGTGATCCTCCCAAACCTTCCACTACTGTTCTGGTCGCGGGATACATTGATGGGTATTGCAAATTGCCTTGGTCATTTTATTTCCTTGGATGAACAGATGTTTCATTCCTTTGATAAGCATTTTGTGAAGTTACTGGTGGAATTGGACATATCTGAGGGTCTTCTGGTAGATGTGGAGCTGGCCTGCAGTCCGCATTCCAGGGTTCAGAGACTTGATTTCCTCCAGGTGTCGTTTCATTTCCATGGTTGTCTCAATACTGGGAATTTATGGGACACATGTCCTTCTTGGCATGGGGGTGCTCCAGCGAGGTCGGTTCATTGTTAGAAGCCAAAGCGATCATGTTCCAGTCTGGGCTCAACTTGCACCTTTGTGCTTCGGGAGGTAGAGCCCTAATATTTTCCTCAGCCACCTCCTGGAATTAGTAATTCGGACCCTTACATTGAATCGGTATATATTGATTTCTCTAAAAAATATTATGAATTTATTGATGGATTTGAGAGGTTGGATTCTGGTGGGGGTACTACTCTATGCCCATCTTTGGTATTTCCTGAAGGTGGGGTTTCACCTGTGCCCAGTTCAGATTTGGGTGGACATGTATTTGATGTGGTGGGGGTTTCAAGTCAGCTTGTGTGCTCGGATAGTGTAATGTCCCAGTTTTGACCCCGTTGCATTAGATGTATATGATGATGTATATATTGTAATGATGATGGTGTGGAGCTAAAGGCCAAGTCCCCACCATGGATGAGTTATGTTATGTTTTGGATTTGAATTCGTCACCGATGGTATATTGGGACATGCGGCATATATTATGTTGGGCATCATGTAAATATGCATCTACAATTAATTAAATGAACCCGACCAGCTACGATCGCGGCAACTAAATCGAAATGGGCATGATTTTACCAAGGATAAGGATGTGGGGGAATTTGTCAAACCTTGGGCCAAAGAGGGAAAATACCCATGTGTCTTCTTCCCTTGTTTATTCCAACCACTTTTCATTAAGAAAGGTTGCTGGTGGTTGAGGCAGTTAATTGTTTTGGGAGTGGGGTGGCAGGACTATCAGTCCACACCCACACACACTCTCTCCACAGGGGGGGTTACCTCCACAGTCTGTTCCTTCCTCATGGTTTGCTCACATCCACGCATAGGCTTACCTAGTTTTCACTCACGCAGAGTTCTTCTCTCCACACCGGTGCAAAACACTCACGCACTCCCTACCCGCGCCCATCCACTGTTTTGTTCACCCACGCACAAGCCGAAATTCTGGTTCATCCTCACGCAGGGATCGTTGGTTGGTGTTGCTCACGCGTAGGAGCGATTCTGGTGTTACCCACGTCGTTTTTCCTTTGCGGATTTGCGAGTGGTGAGGCCGTATCCCTTCCTCACGGGCTGCGTGGTGGGTGCTGTGTCGTTACCATCTGCACAGTGGACTGGGAGTTGTGCTCTTTCATCCCCGTTTGCAGCTGTATGCTTTTCCTCAGACTGGTATGGTCGTTTAGTTTGCTGTCATCAAAATGTTGAGATTGGAGTCTGTGGTTTTTCCTGTGAGTCACGGTGGTCGCTGTCCTCCTCACGGTCTGTTGTGATTGTTGTGGTTTCTTTACATTTTGGGACGGGAGTCTACCCATTTCACGCACAGCTGGGAAGTCTGTATTTTTATCTTCTTCTGCGTGGTCTGTATATGTTTTCTTGGTGATCTCGTCGCCCAGGACGGGCTGTGTTTCCCACGTTGTTGGTTGTGGTTGCTGTGGTCTTCCTTACATGTTGGGGACTGCTCTAAATTTGTTTGGGAGTCATTTTGGCCACGATAGGGCCAAGAGTGACTCAGAATTCATCTCCCCTGTCTTAAGCTGTATCAGCTGATTGTTTGCATGTGTGCAATGGTTGGTCTTCAGACTGTGTAGGGAGCAGGGATGGGGCTTAGTTTTGCTTGACAAACCTGGTGGTTGGCACCCACACAGATAGAGCTAGAGGGTTGACCTTCTTCTCCATCACCCCTGAATAGCACTAGAAGGGAATGCAGGGCCTGAGGGACTGTGTAGCAGAGAAGGGACTGATTCCTTGTGTTGGGTGTGTTTGGGTGTCTTAGAGGTCAGGCTAGTTCGAGTGTAGGTGTTCTTGGCTCTGTAATGAGCTCACTAGCTTAGCATTTAGCCCTTCCCAACCCCTTGATGGCCTGATAAAACCAACTGTGTTGGCTTGGCTATGTTTTGGACATCCTTGGCTATGTGTAAGCCTGCTAGTTCCCTTATTCCTTGGCGAATCATGCCCGGCTCGGGGGTGGCAGTGTTGTTGAGCGATTAAGGAGCACGCTAGCCTATGGTTGGGTGGAACGTTGCAGCGACGTAGCTGGTTGTGGAACGAACTCTTCATAAGATAAGTGATCTTGTGCATTTTACTTCTGCGATCTTATTTACTGTTAATGTATGTAATGAACATGTGAATGAATGTTGTATGAATGCATGTATGAATGGAAGTTGAATTCCGTTGTGTCTGATAAATAAATATAGTTGTGTAAAATAAACAATTGCATAACAGCATGTTTTACTTCCATGCATTTTTGTTTAAGCATTCCGTTTTCAGCAATTTTGTGCAACCCCATGTTCATGGGGCTCTTAGCCGGGTGGTTTAAGCCATGGGTCACATCCTCTTCGTCGGTCAGAGGCATGGGGACGTGAAAAAATGGTATCAGAGCTCATGTTGCAAGCATGGGCCTGAATGAGCCTTGAAGGATGCAATGACAGAGGTTGCATTTCATTCTGCCCAGCAGAAATCAGTGAAAGACAAATTTTTCTAAGGGCTGAACAGTCGAACGGAGGAGAAGAACAGACTTCCGGTGTAGCGGAAGAGTTAGAAGTCTCACATCCGCCGTTGCGGAAGCTCAAACTGTTAAGTCTTCCGACGGGGAAGGACTTCCGCTGTTGCGGAAGAGTTGGCGAAGTGGAACTTCCACCGTTGCGAAAGCCAAAGTCATTTGGATTCCGATGTGGAAAGACCGCCTACGCCGAGAGTTGAAAAAATTATAAGTAAAAAGCCTCCAATCGGAAGAGAAAGTGGTTTGTGTGCCGCTGTTGCGGAAGTGAAAAGCATTAATTCGTCCGACGGGGAAAAGTTCCGACTGTCGATGCCAATCAAAAATAAGTTCGCCAAGCGAGGAAGAAATCGTTTTCTATGCCACCCTTGCAGAAGCCAAAAGCTCTAAGGCTTCCGATGATAAAGACCTCCGACGCCGGAACAGTTTAGAGAAAGCCGCGAAAAGTTCATCTAAGTGTTCCGCATCGGAACAATTAGTAGAAGGGACTTCCGCCGTTGCGGAAGCCAAAGTCGTTACACTTCCGATGTAAGAAGTCCGCCGACGCCGAAAAGTAAAAATTTCTCCAAGTAAAGAGCGGCCGTCGGAAGGAGTTGACCTTTGGCTTCCGATATGGAGAGACCGCCGACGCCGAACGTTGAAAATTTTCTAAGTAAGAGCCGCCGTTGCGGAAGAAAGAATGCTTCCGAGAGCCGCCGTTGCGGAAGAAAGAATGCTTCCGAGAGCCGCCGCTACGGAAGAAAGAATGCTTCCGAGAGCTGCCGCTGCGGAAGAAAGAATGCTTCCGAGAGCCGCCATTGCGGAAGAAAGAATGCTTCCGAGAGCCGCCGCTGCGGAAGAAAGAATGCTTCTGAGAGCCGCCGTTGCAGAAGAAAGAATGCTTCCGAGAGCCGCCGTTGCGGAAGAAGGAATGCTTCCGAGAGCCGCCGTTGCGGAAGAAAGAATGCTTCCGAGAGCCGCCGTTGCGGAAGAAGGAATGCTTATGAGAGCTGCCATTGCGGAAGAAAGAATGCTTCCGAGAGCCGCCGTTGCGGAAGAAAAAGTGGAAGAGGAGCCGATTTTGCGGAGGAATTAGAGGAAATTGGGAGCCGATTCTACGGGAGATATAGTGAAATAAGATCCGATTCAGTAGTAAAATAGGATCCGAATTCTACAAAAAAAATGTGGAGTCTTAGGGGGATTTCTTAATGAATTTGACCATTTTTCAGTGTTTTTTTTTCCATTGAATTTCAGGGCTGAAAAAAGAAAGAAAGAGAAATTAGCAGCAAAGATAGACATTCTTTGATGAAGAAAAGCTAGTGTTGGAAAAACTTTTAATTTTATAATTCTCCCAGGGAAGGTAAGTAATGCTGGTTTATATTAATGATATGTATCTAACATTTGTGTTAACAGGTTTGCAGAATCATAGTCACCTTCCAGGGCAGCATTACATGTAGTGCAGTTTGATAAGCCAAAGGGGTGGTTCAGTATGAGAACCCATGATGGGTATGATGCTCGGGATTCGCATGAACGAGCAGAAGATGCCATGGGAGAAAATGCCCGAAATAGAAATGATGACATTGATTCTAACGGACGAAGATTCCAAGAGACACCGTCAGATGCTGCAGCCACTATGAGAAGCTTGATCAAGGCCCAGGAAGAGTAGCATCAGTTGAATGCTGCTATGTTGCAGAGTTTGATAGACTTACATAGAAGGATAGATTCTGGACGAGGTACAGCAAGACCAGAAGGCAGTAAGAGCAGTACTAGGAAAAGGAGAAAGACTTCTAGTGGATCATCTGATTCTGAAGAATCCAACGGGGATTCAAGCTCTGCTTCTCGTAAAAGGAAAAGAAAGAGACACCATAGGGATCACTCTTGAGATGAATTTAAGAAAGCTAAACCTCCTACCTTTGACGGTGAGATAAATACTGGGCAAGAGGCTGAAGCTTGGCTTCTTGGAATAAAGAAGTACTTTCAAGTGCATGATTATTCAGGAAACATGAAGGCAAGAGTTGCCATATTCAATCTAAATGGAAGAGCATCCATTTGGTGGGAACACTTCAAGCAGGTAAAGAGGATCCATGAAAGGAGACTCAAGTGGAAACATTTCAAGAAGTATTTCAAGCAGAAGTACCTATTTGACAGGTATTATGATGATAAGATTAAGGAATTCCATGAGCTGATATTGGGACAGCGGACCATGGAAGAATATGCGAATAAGTTTTTGGAACTATTGAGGTATGTCCGGTACATCAGAGATGAAAAAGTGAAGGTCCAGCATTTTCTGAGTGGATTACCTCAGTCTTATAGAGATATAATTGAGTTTTATGAACCTAGAACTCTTGAAGAAGCAATAAGGAAGGCTAAGTACTGCTATGAGCAAAGCAAAGGTAAGCCGGATTTCCATAAGGCATGGAAGGACAAGAAGAATGAGAAGTTTGACCAGAGAAAGAAAGGTTTTAAACCTTCTAGCTTCAGGAACCAGCAGAAGCAGCCATCTCAAGCTGCGAGTAAACCAGCTGGAGTGACGGGAGAAAAGGATAAGGATCCACAACAGAATAGAGGGCCACTCCAATGTTGGAAATGTGGAGGACCCCACATGCGCAGAAATTGTCCACTCGAGAATGAGAGTGCAAGGCCAGCCTATAACCTTCAAGGAACAGAAACAATGGGTCAAGTAGCAAGGGCAGTTCCTAGGATCTATGCAGCACTGGAGGACTGCCAGGCAGATCACCAGTCAGCTGTAGTGGAAGTAGCAGGTAAGATTGTTGAGCAATCTGTTTCTATTTTGATTGACCCCGGTTCTACTCACAGTTACATTACTCCTAGAGTAGTGGAGATTTGTGCTTTTAAGAAAGTAAAGCATAGGAAGTCTTGGTTAGTCCAGCTAGCCACTGGAACTAAGAGGAAGGCCAGTGAAGTGGTGGAGAAATTTCCATTGGTTATGAATGGATTGGGCACCTGTGTTGATCTAAATGTCCTACCGCTTGGTTCCTATGATGTTCTCATTGGAATGGATTGGTTAGAATCTCATAGTGTGAAGCTTGACTGTTATAATAAGACTTTCAAGTGCATGAATGAAGAAGGAAACCTAGTAGTTGTGAAGGGTATTCCAAAGGTGATTTCAGTACGGCAGGTTTCAGCTATGCAGTTGAAGAAGTTATGTAGGAAAGGCTGCCAGTTGTATGCAGCTCAGATTTTGGAGGAAACGAGGGATGAAACTCCGAGGTTGGAGGACTATCAGGTGTTACAGGAATTCAGGGATGTGTTTCCTGATGAGATTCCAGGGCTTCCTCCAAAGCGGGACATTGATTTCACAATTGAACTTGTGCCAGGAGCAGCACCAGTGTCCAAGGTGCCCTATAGGATGAGTACACCGGAGATGCTAGAGTTGAAGATGCAATTGCAAGAGTTGTTGGAAAAGAAGTATATTCGGTCGAGTGTGTCTCCTTGGGGAGCACCAGTTCTGTTTGTCAAGAAGAAAGATGGTACACTCAGGTTATGTATTGATTACAGACAGTTGAACAAGGTTACCGTGAAGAATAAATATCCTTTGCCTAGGATAGATGACCTCTTTGATCAAATGAGAGGAGCAAAGGTATTTTCCAAGATTGATTTAAGGTCTGGTTACCATCAGGTGAGAATCAAGGATGAAGACATTCATAAGACAGCCTTCAGGACAAGGTATGGCCATTATGAGTTTGTAGTGGTACCATTTGGTCTCACCAACGCACCAGCTACTTTTATGTGCCTTATGAATAGCGTCTTCAGCAAGTATTTGGACAAGTTTGTTCTCGTTTTCCTTGATGAAATTCTTGTTTATTCTAAGAATGAGGAAGAACATGAAGAGCATTTGAGATTGACATTGCAAGTGCTCAGGGAGCATCAGTTGTATGCAAAACTAAGCAAGTGTGACTTCTATCGAGATAGAATTCAGTATTTGGGTCACATTATCTCAGAAGAGGGTATATCTGTGGACCCTGAAAAGATTGAAGCCATTATGAATTGGCCTACTCCAAGAAATGTGACAGATGTAAGATCTTTTATGGGACTTGCAGGATATTACAGGAGGTTCATTGAGGGATTCTCCAAAGTTGCATATGCTATCACTTCTTTGCAAAAGAAGGGGATGAAGTTCGAATGGACATCAAGGTGTGAAGAAAGTTTCCAGAGCTTGAAGAATCTTCTCACTAGTGCACCAGTATTGAAAGTTGCAGATCCAGAGAAATATTTTGTGATGTGTACCGGTGCATGCAGACAAGGGCATGGAGGAATCCTTATGCAGGAAAACCACGTGATATGTTATGAGTCAAGAAAGCTGAAGGAGCATGAGAAGAACTATGCCACTCATGACCTAGAGCTTGCAGCCATAGTACATGCTCTCAAGATGTGGAGACATTACTTGATGGGTAGAAGATTTGAGCTCAGAAGAGACCATTGTGGTTTGAAGTATCTATTTGATTAGCCTACTTTGAATGCTAGGCAAGCAAGATGGCTGGATTTTTTATGTGAATTTGATTTTGAAATCAAGCACATAAAGGGAAAAGAAAATAAGGTAGCTGATGCACTCAGCAGGAAGGTGCAGGAAATGCATGTGGCATCTCTTAGTATTTGCCAATCAGATTTGAGGCAACAAATTGTTAGTCATGTTGCTGGAGATGAATTGTATGAGCAGGTAAAAGACAAATTGCAACAGCAAGGCCTTGAGAAGAGGTCTGAGGAATATAAATTGGAGGGAGATGGGCTTCTCACTTATAAAGGTAGAATTTATATTCCAGATGTAGCAGATTTGAGGAGAGTTGTCATGGATGAAATCCATCAAGCTCCGTATTCTGGTCACCCAGGATATCAGAAGACAATTGCTACGACCAGAAAGCAGTACTTTTGGCCAGGTATGAAAAAGGACATGGCTGAGTACATTTCAAGATGTATGAAATGTCAACAGGTAAAGGTTGAGCATCAACACCCTGCAGGTTTGTTGCAGCCTTTGCCAGTTCCGGAATGGAAATGGGAAGTTATTTCCATGGATTTTATTACAGGATTGCCAATGACTTGGAGACAACATGATTCCATCATGGTTGTGGTAGACAAGTTGACTAAGGCATCCCATTTTATACCGGTTAAGTCTACGCATCAGACTGATGACATTGCAAATATCTTCATGAAGGAGATATTCAAATTGCATGGATTGCCAAAGGCAATAGTCTCTGACCGAGATGTCAAGTTCACTTCCAACTTTTGGAAGGGGTTGTTTGCAGATTTGGGTACAAAGCTAAACTTCAGCACTGCATACCATCCTCAGACAGATAGTCAGACAGAGAGAGTTAATCAGGTGCTTGAAGATATGCTTCGCATGTACGTGATGGACAAACCAACCAAGTGGGAAGATTACTTGCACTTGGTAGAGTTTCCTTATAACAATGGACAGCAGGCATCCTTGGGGATGAGTCCATATGAAGCTTCGTATGGAAGAAGGTGTAGAACACCAGTGACTTGGGATAATCCAGTGAAAAGAGTCGTGCTTGGACCAGAATTGCTCAGGGAAATGGAGCAAGAGGTTGTAAAGATTAGGCAGAAGCTGAAAGCAACACAGGACAGACAGAAAATCTATGCAGATAAGCATAGAGGGAACAGGGAGTTCAGTGTTGGGGATCATGTTTCCCTCAGAGTGAGGGCGAGGAAGAGTTCCTTGAAGCTTGGAAGTTGTGCTAAGTTGTCACCAAGATATTGTGGGCCGTTTGAAGTGCTTGAAAGAATAGGGCCAGCTGCATATAGACTTGCATTGCCTGCTAGCACTAGAGCTCATAATGTTTTTCATGTCTCTTTGCTTAAGAGATATGTACATGATCCTAACCATGTGATAAATTGGGATGTGATTTAGGTGGAACCTGAGGGAGAGTTCCGAATTGAGCCAATGCACATCCTCGACAGGAAGGTCACAATACTCCAGAACCAAGCCATAGGGCAGGTAAAGGTGCAATGGGAGCACTACGGGCCTGAAGAGGCTACATGGGAGCTGGAGGATGCCATGCGATTGGCACATCCATTTTTGTTCAATTTTGCGGAACACTGAGGCGATGCCAGTGTAGCATTTTGTTCAATTTTGTAAAGCATTGAGGACAGTGCTATTGAAGGGGGAGGGGAATGTAATGTCCCAGTTTTGACCCCATTGCATTAGATGTATATGATGATGTTATATTGTAATGATCATGGTGTGGAGCTAAAGGCCAAGGCCCCACCATGGATTAGTTATGTTATGTTTTGGATTTGAATTCGTCACCGATGGTATATCGGGGCATGCGACAAATATTATGTTGGGCATCATGTAAATATGCATCTACAATTAATTAAATGAACCCGACCAGCTACGATCACGAAAACTAAATCGAAAGGGGCATGATTTTCCCAAGGATAAGGATGTGGGGGAATTTGTCAAACCTTGGGCCAAAGAGGGAAAATACCCATGTGTCTTCTTCCCTTGTTTATTCCAACCACTTTTCATTAAGAAAGGTTGCTGGTGGTTGAGGCAGTTAATTGTTTTGGGGGTGGGGTGACAGGACTGTCAGTCCACACCCACACGCACACTCCACCAGCAAGAAGCTCTCATGCACTCTCTCCACAGGGGGGGTTACCTCCACAGTTTGTTCCTTCCTCACGGTTTGCTCACATCCACGCACAGGCTTACCTGGTTTTCACTCACGCAGAGTTCTTCTCTCCACGCCGTTGCAGAACACTCACACACTCCATACCTACGCCCATCCACTGTTTTGTTCACCCACGCACAAGCCGAAATTCTAGTTTGTCCTCACGCAGGGATCGTTGGTTGGTGTTGCTCACACGCAGGAGCGATCCTGGTGTTACCCACGTCGTTTTTCCTCTGCGGATTTACGAGTGGTGAGGCCGTATCCCTTCCTCATGGGGCTACGTGGTGGGTGCTGTGTGGTTACCATCTGCACAGTGGACTGGGAGCTGTGCTTTTTCATCCCCATTTGCAGCTGTATGCTTTTCCTCAAACTGGTATGGTTGTTTAGTTTGCTGTCATCAAATGTTGAGATTGGAGTCTGTGGTTTTTCCTGTGAGTCACGGTGGTCGCTGTCCTCCTCATGGTCTGTTGTGATTGTTGTGGTTTCTTTACATTTTGGGATGGGAGTCTACCCATTTCATGCATAGCTGGGACGTCTATATTTTTCTCTTCTTCTGCATGGTCTATATATGTTTTCTCGATGATCTCATCACCCAGGACGAGCTATGTTTCCCACGTTGTTGGCTGTGGTTGATGTGGTCTTCCTTACATGTTGGGGACTGCTCTAAATTCGTTTGAGAGTCATTTTGGCCATGATAGGGCCAAGAGTGACTCAGAATTCGTCTCCCTTGTCTTAAGCTATATCAACTGATTTTTTGCATGTGTGCAATGGTTGGTCTTCGGACTGTGTAGGGAGCAGGGATGGGGCTTAGTTTTGCTTGACAAACTTGGTGGTTGGCACCCAAACAGACAGAGCTAGAGGGTTGACCTTCTTCTCCATCACCCCTGAATAGCACTGGCAGGGAATGCAGGGCCTAAGGGACTGATTCCTTGTGTTGTGTGTGTTTGGGTGTCTTAGAGGCCAGGCTAGTTCGAGTGTCGGTGTTCTTGGCTCTGTAATGAGCTCACCAGCTTAGCATTTAGCCCTTCCCAACCCCTTGATGGCTTGATAAACCCAACTGTGTTGGCTTGGCTGTGTTTTGGACATCCTTGGCTATGTGTAAGCCTTCTAGTTCCCTTATTCCTTGGTGAATCATGCCCAGATCGGGAGTGGCAGCGTTGCTGAGCAATTAAGGAGCACGCTGGCCTATGGTTGGGTGGAACATTGCAGTGACGTAGCTGGTTGCGGAACGAACTCTTCATAAGATAAGTGATCTTGTGCATTTTACTTCTGCGATCTTATTTACTGTTAATGTATGTAATGAACATGTGAATGAATGCATGTATGAATGGACGTTGAATTCTGCTGTGTCTGATAAATAAATATAGCTGTGTAAAATAAACAATTGCATAACAACATCTTTTACTTCCATGCATTTTTGTTTAAGCATTCCATTTTCAGCAATTTTGTGCAACCCCATGTTCATGGGGCTCTTAGCCGGGTGGTTTAAGCCACGGGTCGCGTCCTCTTCGCCCGTCGGAGGCATGGGGACGTGACAGATAGGTCGAGGGTTTGTCTGATTTTCTAGAACCTGTATCTGTTGTGGGGGGGTGATGATGGGCCTTTTTTGGTGAATGATCTTATTGGCTTCCCTCATTTGGGATATTTTTTGTCACCGGGGAGGGGGGGTGACCTCTGTCCAACAATCTTGGTGGAAACACCCTCCTTTGGGGATCGGTCACTGCTACACCTGTATCACCCACTATTCTTCCTTTGTCCTTGATCAGACATGAAAATGTCACAATTAGAAGAGGGCGCAAAGCTAAGTTCTCTACTGGTTGTTAGAGTGATAAGTATGTGTCGGGCGATGGTAGTTACATACCCTTATCTACTCGTATCAAGGAGGTAGCCAGAGGTGGGAAACCCACGACACCTTCTTCTCTTTCTAGGGCCCTTAGAGCAGAGGAACCCTTCTTGTTGGTTTCTTAATGCATTTGGTCTCCTTTAACCTCAGAGGGTTTCGAGGGCGACCCAAGATGCTAGCCCTTAGGAATTTGTTGGAATAACTTAGACCTGATATGGTGTTTTTACAAGAGACGATGTGCAGTAGGGAACACACATTGCTACTGTTCTCTCATCTTAGACTTGGTTGGGATTTTTGTGGTCATAATGTGGTGGGGCTGTAGCATGGCTTCTTATTCGCTTGGAACTCCTTGGCGGTTAGATGTAAGGCTTACCATACGTTTGTGGGGATTATGGTTAAGGCCCGTTTCAAAGGTGTTTGACGTGTTTGGAATTGTTTGAACATTTACGCCCCTTATTTGGAGTGAGAATGTTTTTGTGAAATCTTCTTATTGCAGGTGACCCAAATTTCACGACTTCATCAGCTGATATCTGGGGTTGCACTTCTCGGTGTGATCCATTAGCAATTTTTCTTACCAACTTGATAGTGGAATCACACTTGGTGGATATTCGCCTTGTTAAACTGGGACCAACTTGGTGCAATGTCAGGCTTGGGTTTGATGGTATTGGCAAAAGGTTAAACTATTTTCGGTGGAAGAACATTTGATTCCTATGTTACCCCAACATAGGGTTTGGACCCAAACTTTGAACATTTCATATCACTATCTGATTTGTTTAGATTGGGTTGAGGTGGCGAAACAACCCCCGAATCCTTTTAGATTCAATCGTACTTAGTTACAAGAGGTGGATTTTGTTGTTTTGTTCGGGTGGAGTGGCCCCGTCTGAAGGTCAAGGGAGATTTTGGGGTGACGGTGTTACTTATGGAAAAAGTTAAATTATTGAAACGTTTGGTGTGTGACTAGGAGCGACAGATCGATGCTGAGAACGGTATTGAATTAGATATGATTGAGTCATCCATTTTGGAGCTTTTACTGCTGTCACTATTGTGACCTTATTGATGGAGGAGACCAAACGACTTAATGAGTTGAAGTCTCGTAAGGAGGCGATTCTAGCTTTTGAAATGTCTACTTTGCGGCTCAAGAGCTGAGCTCTTTGGATGGATCAAGGTGATGCAAACAAAAAGTTTCTCCAAAAATTTTCCACTACCCGCCATAACATGAATGTGATATGGGAACTCTTTGACTTGCATGGTACTTTGTGTACTGGTGATGGGGCTTTGAAGTAGGTTGTTGTTGATTTTTTCGCTAGTACTTGTAAAGATAGAAATATCCCACATATTCAGGAACAACTACTGGTTGTGCAACACTTTCCTTCTTATTTTTTAATGGAGCTGGATAAAGAAGTGGGACAAGCGGTCACTAGCGGTCACTATTGAACCTGTAAAATCGGTATCGAAGGGGTTTCAAAGGATAAGAGTCTGGGTCCGGACGGGTTGATGGTTGAGTTTTTCTGGCATGTTTTTGAACTGGTGGGTGGGGACTTGTTGGAAGTTGTGGAACAATCTAGGGTGGAAGGCTTTGTTTCAAAATTCCTTAATGATTTTTATCTGACTTTGATTCCTAGGTGTGAGAAACCTAAGACTTTCATTGATTTTAGACCTATCTCCCTTTGCAATTTGATATACAAGGTTACCACCAAGATCATATCTAATAGGTTGAAACCACTATTGGCGGGCATTATTTTAGAGGAACATATTAGATTCCTTAAGAACCGACAGATATTGGAAGTTGTGGGAATCACTCAGGATGTATTTCATTCTATTAATATTTGAAACCTAGAGGCAATGATCTTAAAGATGAACCTTGCCAAGGCTTATGATAGGGTCAATTGGAATCTGCTAAGGCTCATATTGTTGTAGGTTGGATTGTCTATGAACACTGTTAACTGGATTATGGGTTGCGTGAATTTTTCCAACTTTTTTGCTCTTATCAATGGTACACCTTTGATACATTTAACCACTAGTCAGGGCCTTCGACGTGGCTGCCCCTTACCGCCTCTACTTTTCTTTTATGATAGTTGAAGGATTGAGCACGTTGATAAAGGATGAAAAGAGAAAGGGATATCTTAAAGGAATTAGTATTTCTTCAACTTTAGCTCTTACACACCTACTCTTTGTAGACGATGTTGTTTTATTTGGACATGGGTCGGTAGAAGAGTGGTGATGCTACAAGTCTATCATTGACATTTTTACAGCAACATAAGGTATGTTAATCAACATTGAGAAATATTCCTTTTTAACCAATAATATTAATACTTTGTTGATTGACGAATTAAAGGTTTTGTTACCATATAAATTGGATCCTATTGAAGTGGGATATAAGTATTTAGGATATTGGGTAAAACCTTTGAATTATCTTGTTAAGGACTGACAGTGGTTGGCAAGAAAATTTTAGAAATGAGTCTACAACTGGACTTATAGATTTCTTTCATTGGGGGCAAGACTCATCCTCATTAAATAGGTTTTAAGTGGTATTCATGCTTATTGGTTTTATTTAATTAATATTATGTGTATGATTCTCAAGGAAATCAAGAAGATTATGGTTAATTTCATGTGGGGTGGTGTTGAGACTAACCTTGCTTCTCATTTGGTTAGTTGGGATGTGGTTACCCGACCTTATGGATGTGGGGGATGGAATATTAAGAACCTAGAGTGGTTCAATTTATTCCTCAGGATGAAGAGTCTGTGGTTGGCTTTGACGGGTAAGGGAATCTTGAACAAAATTATACAGGCTAAATATTTGCGTAGGCTATCACTGATTGATTGGGTTTAGAAGGATAATCATTCAGTTGTAAATAATTCTATCATTTAGAATGGATTCATCTGTGTTTTTTGATGGGTGAGTAAGTCTCTTTGCTGGAAAGTGGGTAATGGGAGCTTGGTGTAGGTTGGTATTGATCTAGTCGTTGGTTTGGATCAACATTTCTATCTCTCACAATATTTAATTGAATATATGTAGTACTTCGGCATTGAGACGCTCGAGAAATCCAAAATTGGATGTGACTTGTCAACCTTTGGTTCGTATTAGTTTTCGGCCAAAAACTTGGATTTGAGTGGTGATTTATATATTGAATGGGAGAGGTATGTCTTCAGTTTGTATTCGGTTGGAATTCATTTATCAAAATATGAGGACAGATTTGTTTGGTCTTATAATTCAGTGTTGTGGTATATTACTGTGAAGCTGGCATATGGATTTACTGTGGACACTCTTTTGGAAACGGTTGACTGCTAGTATCATAAGGAACTCTGGATATGGAACTTACGTTGAAGATTAAGTGTTTTACCTGGCTTTACCTTAACAATAAGGTGAATATGTGGGATAATCCATTGAAGAAAGGATGGATAGGAACGAATCTCTGCTATCTATTTTTTGCAAAGGCTGAATATGTGGAGAACCTATTCATTTACTGTTGTTTTGGTAAGGCTGTTAGGTTGGTTCTTACAAAATACTTTGGTGTTTCCTTCACATGGGAGGAGTATACTCTAAGTATACTTTAAAAGAGGTAGTGGCACATTAGATGAAGTCTAGGATAAAACCATTTTATCTTCCTATTTTCTGTAACTAGCTTATATGGAAAGCCAGGAATGTTGTTGTTTTTAGTGATATCGAACCAAAGGTTTATAGTGTTATGTGGGGTGTCATCAATCTCTCTTTTCATTTTTTGGAGGTGGATAAGGTCAAAACATGTAGAAAGATTGGGGTTCCTTCATATATTTCTTCATCCATGGTATTTTTTTATGGTGTTGTGGAAAGTCGTAGAGGGGGTGCATGAATTATATTGTATATCAGTAAGACCCAAATTTTCCATTCAAATTTTGGTTGCGGTAGCAGTACTAATACCAAAGTATAATTATTGGCCCTTTGGGGATTACTCTTCTTGGATTCTGCTTTGGGTCTTCAGTAGTTGAAGGTGTATGGAGATTCTAGAATTATTATTGATTAGATCAATAATTTGGCCAATTTACAGGTACTGGAATTGGAGGATTGGTGCAAGTGGAATAAAACATTAAAGGACACCTTCCAAGGTTTCCTTTGTTAACATATTTATAGAGATCACAATCAGATTGCTGAAGGAATTTATAAGGAGGCGCTACACATCCCTCATGGTGATCTTTCCATCACAGAATTTGTGGAGGGGGAACTGACCTTATCCTCAACTTTTAGGATCTTTGAATAGTTTATTTCTATGGTATATTGAACATGGGGAAACTGTTTTCGCCATTATATTTTTACTTAGAATCAGTTTATGCATTGTGTATATGGTATCATAGTCTAGATTGTATTTTGTATTGACTTGAGCTCATTTTTGGATCAGGGATATGGTTGCAATTTTGTCATATGATAGACTATGTTAGTGAAAATGGGTGCGGTATTTATTGGAATGATATACTCATAATGTAAACAGTTTCTTTATAATAAGGGAATGATATTTTCTACTTGAAAAAAAAACTTATCCAATTTCATTTGGTTGTTTCTATGGACCAATCTTGTGGGGGGTTTAGGATAATATTATCATATGGTTGGGTGGTTACAAACCCACAAATATTTGATGGAAGCATGTGATGGAATGAGAAACGAGCCCCCTCAACTTAGAATCACACAGTGGAATATGACTACTTCAACAATATTTAATATCATTAGTGTAGAACTATAAATATATAAATATATAGGCAACCACATTTATGTCCTTTACATAGGGATTTTAGGTGAAAACCTTGAAGGAAAATTAATTGTTAATTTTCAATCATTCTCTTTCTATTATTATTATATAAAATATAGTCACATTAATGATAATATACTTGTCCTTTTACTCTCTTTCTCTCTCTACATTAAAGCTCATTATGCTACTAGGTCAAAGGCCATGACAACCTTCTCTCTCCTTCATCTGGTTTTGGAGCATTCTCTTCTTCCTTTTATTTTCTATATTTTATTTTATCTTTAGATGTGACTCTATACTATAATTTCCATTTCATATTCTTGGATTGATTATATAATTTTGTAATGAATCAATTCTTTAACTTTGCTCAACCTGTAACTATTTCTCTTCTTGTATCTTCTTGACTCTTCAATTTTCGATCTCTTGTTGTTTGTATAATTTTATTTTCTTTGGCTATAAAGTGGTATCTTTCTATTATGGTTTTATTTCTTTGTAATACTCCATAAGGATATTTCTTCATAGTTAGGGTCCACACCTTTTCACAACCCCTGGGTATTCCCTTAAATCCTCAATTGCATGCAAAGGGCAGTGGACGGCGGGGTGGGAGTTTCTTGGCTTTCCTTAGAGGGCTCCTTCCTCTGCCCCATGTTATCCACCTTATAGTTTCACCTTCAACTCAAGGTTCCATAAGGGAAAGCATAAGATGAGGATGTGGACCATTCATGCCTTCTTCAGCGTCACCTCAACCCCTACCTTCCTTATAATATAGGTCCACAAGGGAATGTGCAAGGTGAGGATGCAATCATTCACTCCCTTTGATTTGCAACTTACATAAAATTCTTATGTGTGACTGTTGAAAGGATACAACACTTTGAATTTTTATCGCATGTTTATCCATATACTAACCATCTACTCCTTATCATGCATCCACTGTCCACCACCCATCATCATCCTTGTCATCATGTCACCCACCAACTCATTTCCACATCATCAGGTCTACATCCATGTCACCATATCCTTCAAAGTTTTCTAAGCCATTCTTCTATGGGGTATGATCAAAATGGAAATGATGCTCTTGCATTAGCCTGCCTGGATTATTTAAAATAAATCCCATGATTATGAGTACAATCACATCTTTTATTATTGTTCTAAATTTATTTATTCATTCTTCTACTATTGCACTTACACCTTCTCTCATGTTGCAACTTTCTACTACACTACGACCAACCTATATCTCCATTTCATCATCACCATCACATCATCCCTAAGCAACCACACATGCTTATTACTTCTCACACATAGTCTCAGTTAACAAACTTGAGCCATGTCCCTCTAAAGACATCCTTAAGTTTCTTCTTTCATGCAATCTAGTTTAGGTACCTGTTTCTATTTTTCATGCTATCTACAAACTGGTACATTAGTGTATCCAATGAACTTATTCTCAAAACCTCACAACATAGAGTGCTTTCACTCTTTCATGTTTCACCTTTACTGACTCAACTATTCAATTGACTTTCTCTCTAAATCATCACATAAACTCACATACACATACCTTCCTCTTTCAATAGTCTACATTTTCTTATCTTTTTTTTGCATCTCTACATTCTATCTCCACACTTATTTGCATGCTTCTCTTTCTTTGACAAATTTGGATCTACTTATTTTGTTAGTATCATCTCAACAACATCTTCACAAAATTTTTTATTTTACCTACATCTTCATGTTTATAATACATTTCATTTTTCCTAGAACTAGAAATCATTCCTCTTCTTCATTAACAACATATCTTCTCATTCATATCTTGTTATTGTTCGTAAGATTTAACCCCATGCTTCTATATGTTTTTTCTTCTACAATTTCTGAAAATCTATCATTTAACCTTTCGATGCTATCATTATTTTCTCTCTTACTACTACCACTATACCCATGCATTCTTATATGCTCTTTAGCACTATTGTTTGTACATCATTAGGAGTCATTCTCCGTACTTGTGTTGTATCAAGTTGGGACTTTTGTTGTATCAGCCCCATCTATATCCTCATGTGTTGAGGTGGGATGCTAGTATTGTATTCTTGTATTGTATCGAGATTGGTCTTGTGTTGTATCAAGTCTGGAAGTGTGTTTGTATCAATTCAATGATATCATAGACGATAGGTACCCTATGAGATGGATCTCCAATTGTGGAGGTATAATGCTTTATGTGTTAAAGTGGTGATATTATGTGATGTATTACTAGTCATCGTCACTAAGTTCTACAAGTCTCCTTTAGATATTAGCTACCTCTAGAGTGATTGACTTTATCATATGACTATATGACAAGGGGTAATATGATATGATCATTAGTATGTGTGAAAATTATTCTGAGTATAATATGATATGATTGATAAATAATAAATACACATGTGGACCATGCAATAAATGTTAAATGATAGAGAGATAAGCATAGAGAGTGAAAGAATTTGAATTTCCTAAGTATACCTCTAGTGAACTTGAATTGATAAGGCTTAAGTTAAAAGCCTCAATTGATATAAGCATGCATAAGTTAACTAAAGAAATCTATCCAAAGTGAACAATAGTATCTTGCATGGATGACACTAAAAATAAAGAACCGAGACACTTAGTTAAACTCCTAAAATAGTGATCATGCATTCAGTTAAAGATTAAGCTCAGTTCAAATTCTGTTAGCATTCAATTAAAGCTATTCTTGGAAGGTATGGTGCATGTATTTTGCATGATGAAGAAACTGAGGACAATGACTTGGCACCGGTATAGGTGAGGCGCTTATGTTTGCATGGAGAAAATCCCATGTGCAATTGTTGATGCTCCCCAATCAATTCGAAGTTATGATGCTCCTAGAAGCATTCATGTGAATTATATTCACTACTTTATGCATGCTTGGGGTTTTGACTTGTTATTAAAGTGTTAGCCACTTGGAAAGTTCATTACAATTGTTGTGAGCGGATATATTCTCCATTGCTTGGTTGTTCTCTCTTATCAAGCAATATGTTATTGTGTTCTAAGCTATTCTCTGCAAATCTATCTAATATACTCAAAGAATTGCTGGATTTTTCATCCTGTGTATTAGGAGGGTTTTCTCGACGTATATCTTGTCTCATGTGAATGAATAATTTATGTAATTGATGTGTTTATGAGATTCATATGTTTAGTGATTGATTGATAAAAGTTTTAAAGTTCAAGTATCTCCATATTTTCTCAAAATATTAACATGGTATGAAAGCAGAGGGTGTGAAGGAGATCAGTTTTGTGCAACAAATTAAATCCTATGTGATCTTGAAGAGTTCAAAAAAATATTAGAGCCATGATGTCGATGTTCATTCGACCGAAAGACCGCCTTGAAGGTTCTTTCGACTTCAACACATTGAAGGCAATAGTGTTAAACATTCTTGAGGAGCATGACCTATATTCCTATGTGACCATTGTAGTAGAGGATCCTTCATCCAATGTAGGGTGAATCCAGAGCAAGTCAGTATGCACCATTCCCAACGTTATTCTAGGAGACAAATTTCGTGGCGCATTTCCTATTAGACATGTAATCATCCAAAACCATTCAAAACCCACATCCCAAATGGGCTAGTTTAGCTTAGTTCAAATTGGATTTCAGAAATTCACAACGGTTTGGGAGATACGACAATACCTTTGAATATGGATTTTCTAGAATTTTCATTGTGGTTGTTTTTTCAAACTGGATAAATTGATTAAAAGATCCAATGATTTTTGGATTGGATATGACCATTCTCCAATGGATTGTTTTGTGTATAATAAGATCCTCACAGGATTAAAAAATCATCTAAGGAAGAATATGATGACTTTCGTTAGAAGTATTTTCTTTAATGTAGAAGAGAACTTGCTTTAGTTTGCATAGGATCCAAATTCCCCATGCAGAGATTCACTACCCATTGCATGAGATCAAATTTGTAAGAAGATTAAGTCTGAGAGACTCCATGAAAGTTCACAAGGAACAAATATCAAGAGGGAGCCTACAAAACAATAAAATATAAGTACTTGTATTTTTTATCATATGATGTTACAAAAACCAGATTTAAAAAGTTTTGAATGTGTTTCATTACAGTCATATAGAAATATGTATTCGTAGGATTAGGAATTGTGTCATGATGTAACATGTTGAGCATATATATTGATTGTCTTTATTTTATTGGAAAATAACAAAAATCATGAAGTATACATGCATGAGTGTTCATGAGATATGAATATAGGATTGTATGATTATTCATAAGATATGAATATAGGGCTACATGATTGTTTCATAAGATATGAATATAGAGATACATAAGTATTCATGAGATATGAATATGAGGATGCATAATTTATTTATGAGATTAGAATGGGGTTATGATAAAACATTGCTTAAATATATGTACATGACCATGTGAACCATTGCAAATACATTGAAGTATTCATGTGATTAAAATTCATGAGATATGGCTATATTGAAACTTTGTTTAAAGTATTTGGATGTCAATATGTGTTATTTTTCATTATATTGAAATGATTAAATTATGTAATATTTCTAATAACTTGAATAAATTTGGCTTGTAGGGAAACACCATATGTTATGTTCTACAAGCAGTGAATGGAAAATATTGCACGAGGAGTGAATTCGATGCTTGATCCTGAAAGAGAATGAGATGTTGTGAAGCGGGAAGATTTTAGGAACAGATCGAGAGGTTCCTATGGTTTTAGGAAGAAGTCATAATAAAATCCCTAATACTATTATGAGAGATGTAAAGAATCCTGAATATATTTAAATTATCTTATTTACATTCATGTGACAAGAAGAGCTTCAGACATAGATGAGAATGAGTCTCTGTGATGGAGAACCCATATTATGATTCTCACATCCTGATGGCGAGAGGGAGAAGCTAGATTCACTAGCTCTTGAAGAACCAATATAACTGGTTGATGTACCTCTTGTTGAGAGGAGACCTATAATGATGCTCATATTCAAAAGGAAGATTAGAACAATATTCAAGAATATTTCTATAACTCTTCAGAAGAAAGGTGTGGAAGTCTCCAGACAAATATTTTCCTCAGTTAAGGAAAATATGCAATATAAAAACATGAAGGGTTTCAGGATGATGGATTGCAAGTCCATGGCCACACATATGAAGATAAATCTAGATTTGATGAATCTTAATTCTGATTTGGAAGATCTCAAAGTAAGTTGACATGTATTTGGTTAGTTCCAAAACTAGATGTATTCTTTGTAGTAAATACATAGAAATGTACAACAAAGCATTTGTTGTTGTACCTACTTGGTACAAAAGTATGTGGACTCAAATATGTCTCAAATAGTGAAATAAAATTTCAAGGATATATGAATTATGACTATTATAGTGATTGAGAAAGGTCACTTCAGAAAAAGTTCCTCTAGATAGATCATATTGTAAGACGGTAAAGCTTCATTAGGTTTCAAGTCAGTTACTTTTGGTACATGGTACATATCCATAGATGAGTAGCATTGCCAACATTTTTTAATAAGCCTCTTTCTGAGACAAGCTTGGCATAGTCCAATAAAGACTCCTCTAGTTCAAGAAGCAGAATTGATGTATCGTTATGAGAAACAGTAGATAAATTCCCCAATTAGTTAGTCATGGTGCATGAATAAAACAATTAGAGGCTGTGATATATTGTGGAGAGAATTCACATGAGCATATTCATGGTCAAAATCTCAGAGACTATCAGATACTTGAGAAGATTTATAGTCAGGACTTTCAGAGAACAACTAAACCTCTTGGAGAGGTAGTTGGGGTGCTGTGTTATAAAGAAAAGAATATGAAATCCCTAAGAAATTGATCAGGACTTGAATAACATCATAGAGAATGGCAAGCTTATAGGGAACTTCTCCAGATAGGAGAAGATTCCATAATTCAACAAATGTTGAAAATTGAAAGAAAATATGGGATCTTCTTTCTACATGATATTACACATTTAATGTGTTGTAAAATGTTTTGTACATGATGGATTTGAAATCCATGGTTTCTAGTTTAGAGAAACTACATTCTAGATCGGAACCAAATGATTCTAATTAGTCTCTTAAAGTACTTAGCAAACCTGTTGTATTTGTATGCTTATTACTAAGCATATGTTTGTGTACCTTTGAGGTATATTAAAATAGGTTCTTTATTGTAAATTATACATGGTAGGCCTATTGTGCTATCCAACTATTTTTTTAGCATGAGATAATAACTGTGACTAGTACTACAAAAGCTAAGAGTATTGTGGTTAGTACTACAGAAGCAAGATGTATGTCAGAGATGTTGGAAAATTTGGGTTATAGCTGTCATTGATGTCAAAGGTGTTCAAGAATGACAAAGGAATAACTAGTGGATATGATGACATGCCAAAATCAGTGAAAGACTAAGTAGTGATGGCATGGCATGGCATAGTTGAGGATGCGATGTGACACATATGTTGGCATTGCAGGAAAGAATAAGGTAATGATTGCATGGCACGATGATGAAGTGGCATAGTTATTTGCATGAGATCTGATGAGTGAGGATCAGTTTTTGTATAATCCACAAAGACAGAATGCAGATCCACATTAGCTCTATAATGGATGGTTAGGAAGCATCCCGCACTAGATTCGACCATGAGGATTAGTTCCGCAAAAGACAGGTGGGAAGGATAAAGATTCCGAAAAAGATCAATATCGGACGATGGGAATTGATCCCGCACAAAATACGATGGTTAGTAAGCATCCCTCAAAAGATAGGTGGAAAAGCCAAGGCTTCACAAAAGATCAAGATCGAACGGTCAGGATAAATTTGCAAGGAAATCAACGGTCCAGGAAAATGCAGAAACAGAATTGCGAAAGTCCAAACTAGGAAAATGTGATTTCGCATCCCGCATCCCACAATTTGCAAGATCAACAGTTAGGAAAGACTTCGCAACAGATAAACAGTGCGGAAGGAAAATGCGAGAAGAGAATTACGGAAATAATGTTCAATATTTTAGCAACCTACATCCCATAGAGATCAGACGGCTGAGATTAATCCCGCAACAGATCAATGGTGTGGAAGGAAAATGTAGAAAGAGAATTGCGGAAGTAACGTTAAATATTTTAGGATCCTTCATCTCGCATCCCGCATCCCGCAAAATGGAGAGATCGGACGGTTGAAATTAATTCCGCAAAAATTGACGATGGGGAAGAAAAATTGCAGAAAGAAGCTTGCAGAAAGAAGATTGCGGAAAGGAGTTTGCGGAAAGGAAAAAGAAAACAATCAACATCCCGCATCCCATAATATGAAGATCGACGGTTAGGAAAAATTTCGATAAAGATCAATGGTGGGGAATCATTGATGAAGAAAAATTGCGGAAAGGAAAAAGAGAATATTCGACATCTCACATCCCGCATCCCACAATCTGGAGATCGACGGTCAGGAAAATGTCCGATGAAGATCAATGGTGGGGAATCGTTGATGAGGAAATCTTGGTGTGGAAAGACAATTTTATGGTGGAAATTGATGGTTAGATCGACGGTCCGGATGGACTTAGAAATAGGATCAATGACTCTGATTAAATATGGAAGATGAGGGTGCAGAAAGAAGTTTGGCAGTGCGGAAGCACCTGCAAACATTGGAAAGAGATGCATAAATGGTTTCCAAGCTGTGGAAACGATCTCTGAGGTGGAGGATCAACGGAAGAACATGAAAGGATGTTCTGAAAGGTATGATCTTCAGATATGAAAGGGCGCAACAGTGAAAGGTGTGTTTATTCAATTTGAAGAGAGGTGACTGTTGAAAGAATCTTAAACGCTGAGAATTATTTAACCAGTAGCCCGAGTAAGAAGGAAGATGTCTCTATAGTTCGAATTGTATGATCAGAATCATAGAACAAAGGGTGTGACAGAATTCAATGGGAGAGAAATCATGAGAAACATATTAGGGTGGCAGGGTGGAGCTAGGGCAGGAAATAATCCTGCAGGGGGTTGTTGCCTCATTCCAGTAGAAGCTGGTAAATAGGGTGTTGTAGCATCCTTTTAGTCGTAGCTGATAAAATAGGGGTTCGTATCCTCCTTCCAATTGGCATCGGTAAATAGGGTTTCGTAGCATCCTTTCAGTCGAAGCTGATAAACTAGGGGGTCGCAGCCTCCTTCCAATTGGCATTGGTAAATAGGGTGTCGTAGCATCCTTTCAATCGTAGCTGATAAACCAAGGGGTTGTAGCCTCCTTCCAATTGGTATTGGTAAATATTGTGTAATACCATCCTTGTCTGTAGCAGTAGGAAAAACTATTTGTAAATAACAATTTTGCAGTAATAGGACGTATTGGTGGTTTACCCTATTGGGATTCCAAGTTAAAATTGTGTTTTGTGTATTCTCGTTGTTATGTGTTTTAATGTAAAATTTAATAAGTGGTTAAGTTAAGTAAAAATATAACAATACTGATTCACCCCCCCTCTCAGTATTGACCAATAAACCAACAATTGGTATTAGAGTGGGTTCCTTCAACACAGTTTAATCACTAGAAGGTAGATCCTCTATATAATAACCATGTATAAACAAGAAGGGTCGGCCACTAACAGACCTCCACTATTTACAGGAGAAAACTATGCATACTGGAGTGTATGAATGAGGTGCCATCTGATGTCCCTGGGATGGAAGGTTTGGGCAGCAACTGAGAAAGAACATAACATAGCTGGAAACCTATACCCTACATACACACTTGAACTAGGTGAATATGAAGGCAATGCCAAAGCCCTGAATACAATCTTGAGTGGCTTAGCAAACACTGTGTTTACTAAGGTTATGCAATGCACATCTACCAAACAAGCCGGGGATAAGTTGAAGATTATCTATGAAGGAGCATCTAAGGTCAAAGAATCCAAACTGCAGACATATAAATGTCAATTTGAAAGCCACAAAATGAGAGAAGAAGAGAATATTGGGGAATACCTTCTTTGTGTAGATGAGGTGGTTAATGCTATTAGAGGTCTTGGAGGAAAATTGAAAGCAAAAAAAGTGGTAATCGAGATACTAAGAGCATTACCAATGAGATATGAATCAAAGGTTTCCACCCTAGAGGAATGGGATGACCTTAAAAAGGTGACAGTAGATGAGTTGCATGGAAATCTCACTGCTTATGAGACGAGAACTGGACAGGATAAAAACTCAAAGAAAGAAGCAGCATTTAAAGTCACTTCCAAAAATCAATAAAAAAATCTAGATGATGAGGAAGCCCTATTTGTAAGTAAACTTAAGAAAGGCACTAGAAAATACAAAGGTAAGATACCTTTGAAATGTTTTAACTGTGGAAGGATTGGACATTTTTCCCATAAGTGTCCCTACCCAGAACAAGAGGTGAGTGACCATGAAGAATCATGCTTCCATAAGGGTAGAAAGAAGTATAAAGAGAAAAAGAAGAACTTCTAATCCAAGGAAGAAAGTGAAGATGAGGAAATGAGTGAAGATAATGAAATCCTATTTTTAGGAACATCAAACTCAGATGAGGAATCAAAAGTGGACATAGAAGTTGAATACATGGCTGTTGTAGATGAAATTGAAAGAGGTAGGAAAAGAAACAAAGTTTTGAAAGAGAAACTTTCTAAACACCAAGAAGAGATAAATCAGATTATTACTGATTTGAGAAGCCAACTTCAAGAGGCCAAGAAGAGTGAGGAAGATCTAGTAGTTCTTCTCAGGAAGAGAATTCAAGATTCTGAAAAACTTAAGAAAGAGATTGCTCGACTTAGAGAAGGGGTTGATGAAAAATTCATCAAATCTAAGTTTAAAAATAGCTCAAAGATTCTATATGAAATTCTGAACAGTTAAAGACCATCAAGTGATAGGTCTGGTTTGGGGTTCATTAAAGAGAAGAAGCCAGAGAGTTTCCCACTCACTAATCAGAGAGGAAGTAGAAATATCTATGCTAAAGTACTGAAGAGTCCTGTTTAAAATGAAAATTGCAAATAAGATGCTCTATCATCTGATGACAAAGACATAACTCATGAGGAGCCCAAGAGACAAGTAATAAATAGAAATAAAAAAATATTTCTAGGTCATTGTTATTTCTGTAATACCTTTGGTCATAAATCCCTGAAATGCAAGGTTTATGAGTACAAGAAGGATGCAATTAAAAAGCTGAAGGTAAGGAAGCATAACCAATTTGGACTTCTCCAAAGGTTTGATATAGAGTGTTACAAATGTAATAACTTTGGACACTTGGTTAGAAATTGTGAACTGAACTGTGATACTCCAATAGAAATTCAGAGACAATGGAAGAAAATGGTAGTTAGAAAATAGAGAAACCAAATGCCTCCTATGGATAAAGAAAAATTTCATGGTTATTGTCATTACTGTCATAGGTTTGGTCACAAGGTGGATGACTACAGAGTCAAGGGAGAAAATCAAAGGATGAAAATGGAACAGGACACCAACCAAGAGCATGGTGAAGGACAAGTAAATAGTACACCTCCTAAAAAAGTGTGGATGAAAGAATTAGAAGCTTCATAAGAAACACAACTTTCAGTCATTAATGAAGTCTCTATAGTTGATGTTGAGAATAATGAGGTCACAGATAAAAATGACACTCATCATGAGGGAAAGATACTTAGTGTAGTAGAAGAATACACCGATGTAGATGAGGATGAAAGAAATGAAGAAGTATGTAGTGATGATTGTGGGGTGCTTTTCTAAAAAAGGTCTCTTGCGATTTAAAGAAAATAACATTAGAAGGGATATTATACGCAGGGGGAGTTAAAGTCAGAAAATTCCAATTGATATCTATTTTTTTTTAATTGGTATCTAATGTTAAAGTATATTGAAGGCTATCTTATTCAAAGATGATGGTTGATCAAGGATGGTGTATAGTTGACAAAAGAGAAGGAGTACTGTGACAAGGGAGTACATGGATTTATCAGTTAAGCTATCATTCAAAGAACATGAAATGTTAAGATAAATGATAATACATTGGTTAAATAAACAATTTCATTTAAAGGGGAGATGTGATGACAGGAGGAGTTTTCAAAAAGAAGAGATATAGGAAATCTTATATCAAAATAGGTGCAACATTTGCATAAGAGGTTACCCTTTGTCATTGGTGTCAAAGGGGGAGAATGTTTAGAGGTTACCATCAATGCCAAAGGGAGAGATTGTTGGCAAATTTGGGTTATAGCTGTCATTGATGTCAAAGGTTTTCAAGAACGACAAAGGAATAACCAATGGATATGATGGCATGACAAACTCATTGAAAGACTAAGTAGTGATGGCATGGCATGGCATAGTTGAGGATGTGGCATGACACATATGTTGGCATCGCATGGAAGACTAAGGTAATTATTACATGGCACGATGATGAGGTGGCATAGTTATCTGTATGAGATCCGATGAGTGAGGATCAATTTTTGTATAATCCACAAAGACAAAATGCAGATCTGCATTAGCTCTAGAATGGATGCTCAAGGAGAATCCCATACTAGATTCGACCGTGAAGATCAATTCCACAAAAGATAGGTGGGAAGGATAAAGATTCCAAAAAAGATCAAGATTGAACGATGGGCATTAATCCTGCACAAGATACGATGGTTATTAAGCATCCCGCAAAAGATAGGCGAAAAAGCCAAGGTTCCGCAAAAGATCAAGATCAGACGGTCAGGATAAATCCGCAAGGAAATCAATGGTCCAGGAAAATGTGGAAGTCCAAACTAGGAAAATGTGATTTTGCATCACGCATCCTGCAATCTGCAAGATCAACGGTCAGGAAATACTTCACAATAGATCGACGGTGTGGAAGGAATATGCGGAAAGATAATTACGGAAATAACGTTAAATATTTTAGCATCCCACATCCCACAGAGATTGGATGGATGAGATTAATCCTGCAACAGAGTGACGGTTTTGAAGGAAAATGCGGAAAGAGAATTGCGGAAGTAACGTTAAAGATTTTAGGATCCCGCATCCCACAATCTGGAGAGATCAGACGGCTGAAATTAATTCCATGAAAATCAACGGTGTGGAAGAAAAATTGTGAAAAGAATCTTGCGGAAAGGCAAAAGCGAACAGTCAACATCCCGCATCCCGCAATCTGGAGATCGATTGTCAGGAAAACATCTGATGAAAATCAACGGTGGGGAATCGTTAATGAAGAAAAAATACAGAAATAAGCTTGTGGAAAGAAGATTGCAGAAAGGCAAAAGAGAACATTT
Organism: Pseudotsuga menziesii; assembly: GCA_001517045.1. NCBI lineage: Eukaryota > Viridiplantae > Streptophyta > Pinopsida > Pinales > Pinaceae > Pseudotsuga > Pseudotsuga menziesii. The sequence goes on from LPNX011179796.1 coordinate 47,107, forward strand.
GACATCCCGCATCCTGCATCCCGCAATCTGGAGATCGATGGTCAGGAAAACATCCAACGAATATCAACAGTGGGGAATCATTGATGAGGAAATCTTGGTGCGAGAAGATGATTTTAAGGCGGAAATTGATGGTTAGATCAACAATCTGGATGGACTTAGAAATAGGATCAATGGCTCTGATTAAATCTAGAAGATGAGATTGCAGAAATAAGTTTGGCAGTGCAGAAGCACCTGCAAACATTGGACAGAGATGCAGAAATGGTTTCCAAGTTGTGAAAATGATCTCTGAGGTGGAGGATCAAAGGAGGAACATGAAACGATGTTTTAAAAGGTGTGATCTTCAGATATGAAAGGGAGCAACAGTGAAAGGTGTGTTTATTCAATTTGAAGAGACGCGACTATTGAAATAAGCTTAAACGATGAGAATTATTTAAGCAGCAGCTTGAGTAAGAAGGAATATTTCTCTGCAGTTCGAATTATATGATCAAAATCAGAAACTAGAGGGTGTGATAGAATTCAGTGGGAGAGAAATCGTCAGAAACATAGTAGGGTGGTTGATCCAGGAGGATATTGGTGGCCACCCACCTATTCCACTTGGACCCCCACCATTGGTTCTTTTAGTTTTCCAGTTTCCTTAATTGTAGCACAATTTACTATTTTTGGCAGTTTTTGGGTCCTAAACTTCCGAAGCCGTTTTGAGGCCCTAAACGACGTTTTTTCGGCATCGAATGGTTGGGAAAATATGAGTCTATTTTGGAATCATATTTTTTATTTATGGATGTAGTCCTTGAAGATATATTTCTAACTATGTATCATGCACGTCAAACGGAGATAGTATGCCAAAGTTACGACCCTTAGAAATTGATGTACCAAGTTACCCAATGGGGCCCACATTCTGGTGTTTCACCTCCTAGGGTTATGGTTTTGGATGTGTAGGGTTTCCATTGTATCTCAATAATATAAGGCATTCGAGCCTCATTGTAACAGGGAGTTCAGAGGCATGTAGCCGCCACATCTCTTCTTAGATATAAGCTACCAACACTCTAGCTAGTTTATTTCCATTCTGTATGTAAACAAGTTTTAGTTCTTTGATTAATGAAATGAAGTGTTATTTCCACTGCATATTTGTTTCTATGGTTATTTGTGTATTCTTCTTTTTTCCATCATAAATCCAGATCAGTGGTATCATAGCAATATGCTATTTCTCGATCCTTCTTTGCATGTCCCCATCGAGGGCGGGGTATAAAGAGTTAGGGCTCGATCTGGTTGAACCTTTGCAAGATCAGCCTCGCAAATCGTGACGGCCTCCCATGGGGGACGAAAAGAAAGACGAGGGTGCAGAAGATCCTATCAAAATGTTGCTCGAGGAGGCCCTTGAAAAAAAAGGAATGCGATGATAGATAACTTCTCCCAAATCCTTCAACGATTTCCCACTGGCAGTGCATCTGCATCTAGCAGCCACTCTGGAGGCACAACAACTTTTAAGGTACAAGTAAACTTTGAAAATTCCCATATTTGATGGCCGAATAGATGCAGATACCGTAGATAGATGGTTGAATCTATTAGAAGGATATTTCTTGGTTCATGAATTTTTCGACCAAGAAAATATTACTTTTTCACTACTCAAAACCGCCCCCCATGTCAAGGACTGGTGGGAAACCTACTGTGAGAGAAAGGACGAGGGGGAACCCTCTCTATTCTCGGTCATACCCACTTGGAATTCATTCCAAGATGCCATAAAGGGACAATATTATCCCGTGGGTAGCTATGAGGACAAGTACATACAATGGACTATGTTGCGGCAATAAAGAGATCAAGATGTGCATGAGATGACGAATCTGTTCCATACCCTGTGCACCAAGTTGGGTATCAAAGATTTAGAGAAACATTTGGTGCTAAAGCACCATAGTTTTCTGCACATATAGATTCAGGAGGAAATGGAGTTCCTTGACATCTCCTCGCTTGGTACGGCATACCAATATGCTGCCAAAATTGAGCAAAAATTCAAACAGAAAAAGCGAGACTTTGGATCTGAGAATTAGAAGCAAGTGAAAGGTGCCCCCAAACGATAGAACCAAGGGCACAACCAAGGCATGGAGACTCAAGGAAACTTGCCAAAGCTGTAAGCAAAGAACAACACTGCAAAGCCGAAGAAGGAATCAGGAAAGTGTTGTGAGTTCCATAAGAGCCCCACTCATAACACCAGTGAATGTCGGGCCAAGCAATCACTACTGGCCGAGATAAAGGCTTTCGAATCAGATGCATACTCTGACACTGAATCAAAACCCGAGAAGGGGAATGACAGAGGGAAGAATATTATCGATACAGAGCCCAACGCCACCATTGCCACCACGAAGATCCAAAAGGAAGAACTAGAAGATTTAGAGGAGGAGGAGCATATATTGCACTCCCAAATGTGGGTAAAGGGTTCCCCACTACAGTTCATTGTCAACAGTGGGAGCCAAAAGAACCTCATTTCAGCAGAGGTCATGAAGCGGTTAGGCTTGCCGACCACAGTACACCCGTAGCCGTACGCCATCGGGTGGCTTCATCAAGGATGAAATCTCCGCGTCAGTGAGTAGTGCCGCTTTCCCTACAGCATTAAGCCCTTCACCGATGAGGTATTATGTGATATTGCTCCTCTTGATGTTTGTGATGTATTATTGGGTCAACCATACTTATGGAAGCGACATGCTGTGTATGACTCTCGGCCTCGCGCTGTTATTATTATGTTGGGAAATAAGTTGTACAGGATACCAGAGGTACCACCTCCTGCCGCTATCTCTTTGGTTACTACAAAATAATGCAGTAAGCTCATTTCCGAAACCAGGAAATTTGTTTTCTTGATGATCCACCCTCATGGAAAGAAGAAGATCGTGGGAACGACCTCCAGACATGGCCCATCCACACAACAACAACAAATGGACAAGGTTGTGGAGGAGTACTAGGACATATTCACCTCACCCACAGGGGTTCCTCTGCACTATCAGGTCAAGCACCCCATCGATCTGACCCAGGTGCACCGCTGCCCAATGGACCAATCTATCGATGCTCTGTTGTGGAGAATGATGAAATCAAAAGGAAAATTCAGGAGCTGCTGTAGAAGGGTCACATCCGGCCAAGTTCATGTTGGGATATAATAAACCCACTCATACACTTAGGATAAAATAATTAATCAATAATGATTAATTATTCACCCACTAGCTTAATTAGGTGGCACCTTAAAGTCAATGCATGCCATCTATATCCTAGGAATGATTTATTTCTGATTCTGGGTTCCTCTAGAATTAGTATACAGGACCATATAGCAGATTCTGCTTTTTCTGCTTTATCCTGCTTTTCTATGGATAAGATACAAGCTAGTCAACTAGGAAACTGGGTGCTTTTATTTCCAACCCATCTTCCATTAGTTTTTCTCCATTAGCATATTATTTCCATCTCCTTGACAACTCACTCATGCTTTTGCCAACTCGTGAGGTGCTTGGTATATTGGAAAGTGCTTTAAGGGGTTTATCATAATTAGTAAGCCTGCTTTTATGAGCTAGCTTGAGTTGTCTTCATGCAACTCATTTTTCCTTTATAAGGATGTATTACCTATGTAATAATATCAATTATCATTTATTGATCATTCATTAATGTGTGTTCATTAATTCTTCTTCTTCTCTCATTATGCTAATTCTCTACAATTCTATGTGAGGTTAATTATGTGCTTAGATCCTTAGCCAGTTTATGAAATTCCTTATGCCATCAAGGCCTTAGAATTTCTACATGGTATCAGAGCTTTGAGAGTTCATTAATTAATCCTCCTTTTCAGATTTGCAGGTTCAACTTCGAATGGATTCAAGAATATCAGTTCCTCTTCTTTCTCCATTCACAAGCTATTCAGAGTGGAAACTGAAGATGATTTCATATCTAAAGAGACAAGGTCTCTATGAGATATCTATTGGAGCTGGTGAAGAATCTAATGAAGAGCCAAGTGACTGGTTGAATGACTGTGACAGAGAAATTGGAGCTATGTGCCTATCTATCTCTCCATGCATGGGCTACCTTATTGATTCCCCAAAGGATCTCTGGACAACATTGGATAGAGCTTTGGGAAAGGACAATGAGGATCCTTCTAGCTATGTGGAGAGTGCCTCTAGCTCCTCAATGATTTCTCTCTCTCAAGATGTCTCAACCTCTACAGTCTCTGATGAAGTTGATCATGAAGAAGTGACTATTGCTATTGATGATTCACTCACACATTCAGTGTTTTCTATGTCTTCTATCATGGATTCTGAGATCCATATGCCAGACCTCTCACACCTTGTGCATGCCTCTCCTCTTGATGGTGCGCAACCCAGTGATTTCCAGGATGCTTGCTTAGCCAAATCAAGTCCTTCCAGTGTTTTTCCACTTACCATACTTGATCCCATGCGCTTATGCAGCTCCTCCATTGTTCTTGGAACTCATTCTCAGAGCCTCCTTGAAGATCTTGAACATCACTATCTTTCCTCCTCTCATTATTCTACCATAGAGGATTCTTTACCAGTATATTTCATGAGTCTACTATTGTGCCTTTTTTGTGATCCCTTGGATTCTTTGGAAGCTAGATCAACCCATGGAGCCCATGCATTCGCACTCTTTGATCCATTGCCTTCTCTATGTTCCTACATGATCACTTGCACACATCCTCTCTGTGTAAATGAAGATGGAGACATGATACACTCACTTGGACAGTTATTCCACCTATCTAGAGCTCATTTCATGTCTACTGGTTCGAAGTTCAAGTCATATCATCATCTTGGAGCTGATTACAAGTCTCAAGATCCTTCAATATTGCCTTCACATCATTGGATTTCAGTTGTTCT
>LPNX011179796.1:52385-141811 GCA_001517045.1 Pseudotsuga menziesii
GTTCATCACCCTATGGGAGCTCGATTGTGTTGGTACAGAAGAAGGATTGGACTTGGAGACTCTATATTGACTATCGGGTGTTGAACAAGATCACTGTCCGAAATAGGTACCCAATCCCACGGATTGATGACCTCTTGGACCAGCTTAAAGGGGTGAAATATTTTAGAAAGATCGACTTAAATTTCAAGTATCACCAAGTACCAATCGAACCGACCGATGTGTGGAAGACTGCCTTCAAAGACAAGGAGGGCCTTTTCGAATGGTTAGTCATGCCTTTCAGGCTGAAGAATGCTCCTGCAACCTTCATGATACTAATGGACGACATCTTGTGGCCATTCACCAAATCATTTGTAGTAGTGTACTTGAATGACATCCTGATATTCAGCCAGACTTGGGAAGATCACCTCCACCACATCCGACAGGTCCTCCAAACGCTGCGGCAACACAAGTTGTGTGCCAATTTGGACAAGTGCACTTTTGGCATGACCCAGGTTCAGTATCTGGGATACATTATTAATGAGTATGGGGTACATGTGGATCCAACCAAGATACAAGTCATTCATGATTGGCTAGCCCCAACTACTCTAACAGAGCTTCGCAACTTTCTGGGTCTTGCTAATTTCTATTGCAGGTTCATGTTGGGATTCTCTCATATCAATTGGCCCTTGAGTCAAGTCACCAAGGGAGGAGCAAAAGCAAAATTCTTCTGGTAAAAAACTCAACAAAATTATTTTGCAGAATTGAAACATTGCCTCTGCTGTGACCCAGTGCTCACATTACCAGACTTGAATCAACCATTTGAGATCGAGACAGACGCCTCTGACTATGCTATTGGAGCAGTCCTTACTCAACAAGGGCATCCAGTGGCATATCACAGTGAGACACTATCCGACACAGTCCACAAATATCCCACTTATGACAAAGAGATGTATTCCATTATACAGGCTTGCCGACAATGGAAGCATTACATTTTGGGGAAGGAAACGATCATCCACACAGACCATCAACCCCTACAGTTCATACAGACACAAGGGAAGTTATAGAATGATCACCATTAGAAGTGGTCCACATATCTACAACAGTTTCATTTGAATATCAAGTACAAGAACGGAAGCAACAATAATGCTGCAGAATGCCTCAGCCGACCACCGATCGTGGCGATAACCATCGTGCTCAACTCTTGTGGGAATGAGACCTCTGATTGGTCGCTTCTCTACAAGAGCGATCTAGAATTCAGCCACACATACAGGATACTCTTGGAGGGAAAACAAGTTCTAAATTTTCACCTCTAGGTTGCACTACTATGTCACATGGGACACCTTTCTGTTCCTTCAAGCGAGCGTGCCAGTATGATTTGGGAAGCACACTACAGTCGGGTCACTAGGCATTTTGGGGTCGAGAAAATAGTGGCAGTACTATAGAAGTCTTTTTATTGGCTGAACCTTTGACAGGACGTCGGGAAGTACATCTGATCCTGCACTTCCTGTGCCATTGCCAAACCATCCATCAAGAAACAAGGCCTCTATACTCCGTTTCCTACCCCTATTCGACCTTGAGAATCCATCTCCATGGATTACATGTCGATCCTTCCTTCTACTAAGCATGGAAATGACTGTGTGTTCGTGGTCGTCGACATATTCTCAAAGATGGCCAGAATGGCGTCCTGCAAGAAGAATATCACAGCAGAATTCACTGCTAAACTCTTCTTTGAACGAGTGTGGGTACACTTTGGGATCCCACATTCTATAATCTCAGATTGGGACAGCAGGTTCCTTAATACATTCTGGTCTATCCTATGGTCAATGCTAGACACCAAGCTCACAAAGCCCACAGCTTTCCATCCCCATACTGATGGCCAGACAGAGTTCATCAACCGGATGATCATACACATTTTGGGCATGTACAACTCAAAGCATCCACGCACATGGGATGAGAGCCTCCCCTATGTACAACATAGCTATAATCGGGCCCTCCACAGCCCAACCAACCATAGCCCCTTTCAGGTGGGCTTGGGATTCCAGCCACTATGTCCCATTAAAGTAGCCATGCCATTTGCAGTTACTCAAGCTGATTCAACTCATATCTAGTCTGAAGTTTCTAAGGCGAACAACTTTATTGAGGGCATTCAGCACATTCACCAACATGTTCATGACATATTGGACATATGTAATGCTAAGTACAAGCAACGTCATGATCAACGTTGGGTGCAACACAACTTCCAAGCGGGCAACAAAGTGTGGCTACATTTGCAGAAGGAGCGCCTCGCTGGACCCCACCGCAAGCTTTACCCTCTCTGATATGGGCCATACACCATCACCAAGGCTATCAGGGACAATTCCTTCAAGCTTAGTATTCCACCATTCCTTGGTCTGCACCCCGTGTTCAATGTGGACCACCTTTGGCCCTACTTTCCACCTCTACTGGACACATCAGACGTGGCTGAACAACTCACACCAGCAGAGTTAAACCTTGATTGCATGGAACAAGCCACAACTGATCGAATTATGGACACACAGATCAAGAACAACCACCAGTAGAATATCCAGCTATATCGAGTTGTCAAAGCAAGCCAACTCCTTCACCAAGGAAAGTGGCTCACCAGAGACCAAGTTCAATAGAAGACGTTCCTCATCTCATGGAGGAACTCAATGCAATGGGGACCATTGCTTCCTAAGGGGGGAGGAATGATCCAGGAGGATATTGGTGGCCACCCACCTATTCCACTTGCAACCCCACCATTTTTTCTTTTAGTTTTCTAATTTCCTTAATTGTAGCACAATTTACTATTTTTGGCAGTTTTCGGGTCCTAAACTTCCAGAGCCGTTTTGAGGCCCTAAACAATGTTTTTTTGGCATCGAATGGTTGGAAAATATGGCTCTATTTTGGACTCAAATTTTCTATTTAAGGATGTAGTCCTTGAAGAGATCTTTCTAACGATGTATCATGCACGTCAAACGGAGGTAGTATGCCAAAGTTACAACCCCGGGAAATTGATGTACCAAGTTACCCAACGAGGCCCACATTCTAGCGTTTCACCTCCTAGGGTTAGGGTTTTGGATGTGTAGGGTTTCCATTGTTTCTCAATAATATATAGGCCTTTGAGCCTCATTGTAACAGTGAGTTCAGAGGCATGTGGCCGCCACATATCTTCTCAGAGATAAGCTACCATCACTCTAGCTAGTTTATATCCATTATGTATGTAAACAAGTTTCAGTTCTTTGATTAATGAAATGAAGTGTTTTTTCCGCTGCATATTTGTTTCTATGGTTATTTGCGTATTATGTTGCGTTCCTGCATAAATCCGGATTAGTGGCAGGGTGCAGGTAAGGCAGGAAACAATCCTGCAGGGGGTTGTTTCCTCCTTCCAGCAGAAGCTGGTAAATAGGGTGTTGTAGAATCCTTTCATTCGTAGCTGATAAACTAGGGGGTCGTAGCCTCCTTCCAATTGGCATTGGTAAATAAGGTGTTGTAGCATCCTTTTAGTCGAAACTGATAAAACAGGGGGTCGTAGCCTCCTTCCAATTAGCATTGGTAAATAGGGTGTCGTAGCATCCTTTTAGTCATAGCCTCCTTCCAATTAGTATTGGTAAATAGGGTGTAATACCATCCTTGTCTGTAGCAGTAGGAAAAAATATTTATAAATAACAATTTTGCAGTAATATGACGCATTGGTGGTTTACCCTATTGGGATTCCACATTAAAATTGTGTTATGTGTATTTTTGTTGTTATGTGTTTTAATGTCAAATTTAATAAGTGGTTAAATTAAGTAAAAACGATACTGATTCACCCCCCCTCTCAGTATTGACCAATAAACCAACAAGAGAGTACTACATAAAAAAAAAAAATTGGATAGTACTATCAGTTGAGAAGCAGAGTTGCTAAGAAAGTTACTTGTGATGGTTGGAGAGAGAAACCATACTTATTATGACTAGACCATACTATGATGGTTGGATAGAGTGACCATACTTATGATGACTGTAGAGTGTGACCATATGTTTTATGTGTATCCATTCGAGTATGCATATCCAATCATGTATGAGTATCCAGTCAAGTATGCATATCCAATCGAGTTGTGTATACAATTGGAGATGTGTTATGATAAAAACACATTGAGATGAAGTTTTAATTCATCAAGAGACATGACCATATAAAGTGAAATTTCAGTACATAGTTACCAATGAGAAGATTGCAAATGGGTGGACAAATCCGCTCTCAGTGATGAAGTTCAGATACTTCTGAGATAAGCTTGGTATGGCATAAAATATCTAATAAAGAATAGAATGCCTCCATCATTGAGAGGGAGTGTATTTTGTACAACATCATGAGTCATTCTCCATAATTGTGTTGTATCAAGTCACATCTATATCCTCGTGTTTTGAGGTGGGATGCTAGTACTATAGTCTTTTGTTGTATCAAGACTGGTCTTGTGTTGCATTAAGATTGTAGACTTGTGTTGTAACAAGTCAATGATTCACATAGACGATACCCTATGAGATGGATCTCCAATTGTGGAGGTATAATGATTTATGAGTTAAAGTGGTGATACTATGTGATTTATTACTAGTCATGCTCACTAAGTGCTACAAGTCTCCTTTAGAGATTAGCTACCTCTAGAGTGGTTTACTTTAGCATATGACTCTATGACAAGGGGTAATATGATATGATCATCAGTATGTGTGACGATTCTTCTGAGTGCAATATGATATGATGGATAAATAATATATACACATGTGGAGCATGCAGTAAATGTTAAATGATAAAGAGATAAACATAGAGAGAGAAATAATTCGAATTTCCTAAGTATTCTTCTATTGAACTTGAATTAATAAGGCTTAGTTAAAATCCTCAGTTGTAATAAGCATGCATTGGTTAACTAAAGAGACCCATGTAAAGTTAATAATAGTATCTTGCATGGATGACACTAAAACTAAAGCACCATGACACTCATTCATTTAGCATTCAGTTAAAGATATTCTTGGAAGGTATGGCACATGTATTGTGCATTATGAAGAATACGAGAACAATGAATTGGCGTCAGTGTAGGTGAGGCGCTTGCGAATCCCATGCATAGTTGTTGATGCTCCTCCAGTCAATTTGAAGTTATGATGATCCTAGAATCATTCATGTGAATTATACTTGCTAATTTCTGCATGCTAGAGGTTTTGACTTGTTATTATAGTGTTGGTCGCTTGGCAAGTTTATTATAGATGATGTGAGTGGAGCTCTTCTCTATTTCTTGGTTATTCTCTCTTATCGAGCAATCTGCTAATGTGTTGTAAACCATTCTCTGCAAATCTATCTAATATACTCAAATAATTGTTGGGTTTTTCATCCTATGTATTAGGAGGGTTTTCCCATTGTATATCGTGTCTCATGTGAATGAAAGATTTATGTAATTTATGTGTTTATGAGATTCATATGTTCAATGATTGGTTGATAAAATTTTAATATTCAAGTATCTCCATATTTTCTCAAACTATTAAGAAGCACTTCACATTTCCCATGCCACTATAAGTCTCTTCATCATCGTACCTTGTTTTTTCTTATATTCGATGCATTCTAAATCACTAGTCATTATGTCAGCAACAATGAAACTAAGAACATTATACTGCTACAAACATGTCCCAAAGAACATATAATGATCCAAGTATTTATAAATGATACCTTTCAACTAGATTTTCTCTCCATAACCTACTTTAGTGACATAGTATGGCTAAGGATCCTACTCGTAAAACAACATGGATTCATCTTTTCCTCTCTTATGCATTATGCAACCAACACTTGTGATTAGACTGTCAAACCATACAACTTGAAGCATAAAAAATCCAATGTTATGCTATCCTTTCTTCTTGATCATATTGAAGTGACTATATCTCCCTCTCGAGATAACAATAATAATTTCCAGCACCACAACGATTATCTTCATTTGATCACGAGTATCTCCCATGGTTCACACTACCTCTATCTCCAAAAGTAGTTCCTATTAATGGTAAGCCCTCTAGTTCCTCTTCAATTCAAGGAATGTTATTTACCACTTTTATGGAAAAAAGTATATGCACTATATTATTCTTGTAGCAATGTCTCCTCTTATGGTTGATTTTTCTTTATCTCTATCTTATGGCAATCTTCTCTGAAGCTTTATCTTCTTTTCTCTTTAAGAAACCATTGTCTTTCTCTCTCATTTCTTTAGCAATATCATCCTCTTTCAATATATTCACTTCAACATTCTCCTTTATGAAGTTGTGTCATCTACGGCATTAACAATGATGATATGAATCTTAGGGGGGCATATAGTCTAAGTCCAGGTGTAAAATTCATAAAGCCATATGTTTTATTAAGTGTAAAAGGGAGCATGATGGATGTGTAATTAATGGAGCCAACCAATCAAATTTGACATGGTCAACAAGACATGTTATAAAAATGTAGTAGGGAGAGAGTTAGGACTAGGGAGAAGAGGTCCTCAAATTGGCCTCATTGCATGTAATGGTTCCTCTTAATATAATATTTTTTCTCCAACTCTCTCTTGTATTTTCATGGTGTATTTCATTTATATATTTTTTTGTCAATGTTCATTCTTTGAATTTCTTGGTAGTTTGCATATTTTCTCTCCCCCTCTCTCGACATTCAAACCTTTTGGATCTCATCCCTCAAGATATCGATCATTGGTATCATATCCAAGTTACCACTCCATGGGAATGGGGGTTTGAAGCATCGCTCAAGTTCAAATATTTGTAACAATTTCCAACCTCATTTGGAACTTTCAGAGTCAATTTTGTGGGCCATACACTCTAAGCATTACAATTGGTCCATAGGCACTACATGATTTTTTCTACCCTCGGATCTTCGTTCACCATTGAAAGAGAATCATACATGGATATCACTACATCCATTGGTATCCAACATTTTCAAAAATTTTGTAGGGTTTCTATGTTGTAAATGGAGGTTGCATGATCTCTACAACAACCCATGATGCTCTGCAAACCCTTGGCATCCTTTGTGGCCCTTTTCACTCAATACTCACATCGAGCATTATTTTATCTTCATATGGTCATGGAATAGCCTACATTTACTTTTGCATGCATACTGAAGCTTGGGTGACCTCAATCCATCTCTTTCTCAACCTATCCATAGTTGTATGGCCTCCATAGAAGCAGATTGATGGATATATTGGATCCTTTCCCTCCTCATATCTATGCAAATAGTTTTTTTTGTCATCTCAAATGGGTATTTCATGAAATTTCGTTTTGTTTCCTTGTTTGATATATATCGTTGATTGAAGCTATGCATGTATTTGTCCCCATATGGCTACACACACCTTCAGTTTCAACAAAAAATTTCTTACTCTTTGGGTTACTACAAAACAAGTTACATATACTAATTGAAAGATCTCTCTGTTATCTCAAATGGGTCTTTAACGGAATTTGATTTTGTTGCAAGTAGCCCAAGTTAAGAACAAATTTGCAACCAAACATCAAGTGCACCAAAAGTCACAAATTTTTCATGAGGTTTTAATTTTTGGATTTATTGTTATTTATTTATTTAATTTTAGCTAAGGGAATCGACAACTAGAGACTAGGCTAGTACTTGCATGACACAGGGTCCAGGGATCCAATCTCGTTACCACTATACCCCTAGGTTTCCCAAACACCCCCAAGCATGGGACATGGGTAAAGCCGAGTGTGATTTGAACTCATGATCTCCAATTTACAACATGTGACTTCATAACAAGTGAACTACTAATGAGCCACACCCATGCAGGCTTAATTTTTGGATTTATTAAATCCCATTGTAATTTTATTTTTATCGATGTAATTTAATGGGCATGTAGAATTGCGAATTTATTGGGCATGTAGAACTCCCAATTTATTGGGCATGTAGAACTCCCAAATGTTTTAATTCAGGACTAAGATAAATCTTGCCATTGCCAACTTTAGCTATGAGTCATCCACAAACCCAAGGTTACAGGTAAACCACACAAACCTCTTATTATCATTGGCAATTGGCAAATGTAAACATGTTGTTACAATACATAATGAGGTTTTGATTTTTTGCTTGGTGAAATGATGGAGCCCATCATTTTGCAATGTGGGAGGATTAATTTGAGTCTTAGGGGGGAATATAGTTTAAGTTCAGATGTAAAAGTCATAAAGCCATATTTTTTATTAAGTATAAAAGGGAGCATGATGGACATATAATTAATGGAGTTAGTTAATCAAAGTTGACATGGTCAACACGATACCTTATAAAAATGTAATAGGGAGAAAGTTAGGATTGGGAAGAAGAGGTCATAAAATTGACCTCATTGCATGTGATGGTCCCTCTTAATAAAATATTTCTTCTCTAACTCTCATATTTTCATGGTGTATTTGATTTATATATACTTTTTGTCAATTTTCCTTCTTTCAATTTCTTGGTAGTTTGCATGTTTTCTCTCCTCCTCTCTTGATATTCAATCCTTTCATATCTCAACCCTCAAGATCTAGATCAAATGATCTGATTGACTTTTTCTACTTTTTATCTCTTATGTAGATCCCATCTTCCAAAAAAATATCTCATATTGTTCTACATTTATTTTCTCAATCCACATTGTTTTACCCACATCCGTAGCTATTGCTTCTCAAAGCATACATTTTAACTTCAACCATCAAGGTTTTTTTCTTAAATATTTAGAATTTTATTTACTCCAAAACAATTATAGCATTTCTTTGTAACATAAACTAAGTAGGTAAATCCACTTACCATGACTATACAACCTCTTGTATTCTTTACCTTTGCTACCACTTGTGGAACAACATATTCTATAATAACTTTTATTCTCTGCCAATAGTGATCGGATCATGGTCACCCTATTTTGCAACATGATTTTCCTTCTTCCAAGGGTTTGTTCTTTCTACTTGTTGTCTCTATATTTTCTCTTCTTTTTATTGGTGTCTATTTTTTATATCTTCCTAAATGAAATACTCGAAACTAGGAATTTTCTGAGAATTTGATCCAAACAAGGACCCTGAAGGTTTGCATGCTTAAAGACACAATGAAATCCTCCAAAAGTTGAATAATGGCCATCTCTTCATTCTCCAATGGAAATATCCATGCTTCAATATTTCAATCTATGTTTCTTCATTCCTAAGACCCGTGGTTTCAAGTTTAGTATCCTTAACCATTTCTTTAAATTTCTACAATCCATTGGTTAGCCTAGTAACCAACATTTTCTCAAGTACCCGGCCAAAAATTACTCTTATAACCCTTAGAACTACAACCTTCAATGAATTCCTCTACAATATAATCATCTTACATATGCAAACTCAAAAAATAACCATGTATACTCAACCATACACAAAACCATACACAAAGTCTCATTATTTGTGTAGATGCGTTCTCTCACACAACAACGGTATGTCATTGTTCATTTTCCCCACACCTAGAGTTTTGACTTGGCTCCGATATCCATGACATCTCTCTCATCCTAGAGTGAACTGCCCCCCCTTGCAACTTAGAGCCACATAGAAAAATATGATTGCCTCTAACATAATTGTAAATATACAACTACATAGCCTCAATGTAATACAACTAGGGTCACTATTTCCATTATGTAATAAAGAACTTTTACACAATAAAGTCATAAGGAAATTATCATTAATGTACTAATAATGATAAGTCGTGATTTTTCCAAAGGACACGACATGTCACTCTCTATACATGTATTTATATGCACATCCATTTTACTCAAGTAATCATTATGGAATACATAATGAATAATAAATAATAAGTATTTATATCCTATGAGGTTATATAGATTTTCCCTTGTTGTAGAGGATGCTTGAGTGAAGTAATCTATGGGGTTTACTTCAATTGGTATCATAAAAATTTCATTCTATTGGATAATGGTTAAATTTTGTATTCTAGTGGCAAATAATTTTAGGGATATTGACTCAAAACTCTTGACATAAATTTAAAAGAAGAATAGTTAAAAAAAGAGAGAGAATAAAGAAAGGAAAACAATAGTTACTCTTGGCTAGTGGCCAAATATTTATTCCCATAATAGAAAATATTAACAATAATATGTTTGGCATAAGTAAAGTGAGTTTGTTCATAAGTGACTGTAATAAAAATAGAAAATGAAATGCTTCTAATTTATTTACAACACAACTTTTAAAAGGATACAAACGGTGAAAGTATTAAATGTTAATAAGATATTTTTTTAAGGTATTACCCTCGAGGATTTGAACTCGTGACCTTCCATTTACAACTTCTCATATCAATTACTCATTACCAATTGCTCTAATCTTGTGGGCAATAAGAGATATTATTATTAAATAAAAGGTGAAAGTATTAGTAAAAATAAAGTCATTTCATTGCATTTTCCTTTAAAACTTTGTAAAATTTATCATACATATTAAGAGCTAGGATTGCTCTAATCATCAAAGCGATAAGAAAAATGCATGAATGTTCTCTACAAATTGAAAAATCAGTGAACAAAAGATGAATATAGAAATACAAAATTACAATGTGCAATTAACATTGATAAATATGTTAAACTAGAAGAGGAGAATCAAGACATTGAAAACAATTATCAAAAAAATATGAAGAAAGTTCCTACCTATCAAAATGTTAAAAGGAAAGAAGCCAAAGAATCTATAACCTAAAGGCAAAGGTGACAAGACAAAAAATGAATCCCTAGAAATGCGAATTAAAGATCTTGAAAAATCGATATGGAAGACCTTCAACAAGAAGTACATATCCTACATTGTAAATTAGAATAATATTTTAACAAGACCAAAGAGCTAAAAAAAATTACGAGCATCAAAGAAAATAATTGTGACTTACAAGTAAGAGATCACTCATCGATTCAACAAGATATTGCAATTCAATGTTGTAAAAAATCACAAGAAAATAAGGATGCAAATAAAAAAATTGACTAGGTCTTGTCAGAGAAATACATGGAAATTAAATCATTTGAAGAATCATGGTCAAATCCTTTTTTCGGGAAATGAGAAAAGTAACGCATAAAATTATATCAATCCTAGAAGTAGACAAAGAGATATCATTGGATGAGAATGAATAAAGGAGTTTTTTTTAAGTTGAGAGTATAGATATAGAGACCTCAATGGAGTTGATCAAAACTAAAACTAAAAGTTTCATCCCTGATGAATCCATTGATGCACCAGTGAATACAAAAACATTGAATATCAACATGATTACTCAACTAGTATAATATTTTGAAACGTTTAAATCCAAGATTAAGATGGATAAAGTTATCATGGTACCATATCGGTACCCTAACTATAGAAAATGTAGCATATAAGAATCAACATACCCATGTCAAAGTTGTTCTTACATATCAAAACATTCAAACATCAATATATCTCAAAGTTAAAAACAAACAAGATCGAATCCAGGTTCTTATAATTAGAGAGATTAAAAAGGAATCCATTTAGGTTGGATTGATCCTTTTTTTATGCAACGATATGGTTCAAATCTTTAGAATACATCCTACCTCATGTCCTCAAACTTATCAAACAAGGAAAATCCCCATGAAGATGGATCATTGTATGAAAATAAGACTTTCCTACATGCACCTTGAGGACAAACTATTTTTAAATGGGGAAGACTTGTAATGTATATATAGGGTATATTACCACTATGTAATAAATAATTTTTATGTAATAGTAGTAATAAGAAAATTATCATTAATATATTAAAAATAATGAGTCATGTCTTTTCGAAAGGACATGAATTATCACTCTCTCTACGTGTATTATACACAAATCAATTGTACTCAAGTAATTATTATAGAATATATTAATGAATAATAAATAATAGCAATTTATATCATGCAAGGAGATCTATGAATTTGTCATTATTATAATGAATACTTACGCAAAGTAATCTAATGGGTTTACTTCACTCAACCTTATCCACAAAATTTACACAAGATTTAAAATGGAAACCCCAAACTAAAAAGACATTGTCAACAATTGATCACCTTCTCCACCAATGATAATGCACTCAACCTCTCTCTCTTTATACTAAGGCTTATTATCATATTTCATCAAAGGCCATGGTAATATTTGTTGTCATTCACCTCTATTCAGATATCCCTCCTCTCCCTTCTTCTTTGTTAACTTTTAACCTCTCTCTGGGAATAAATGACTATCAAAATTGACTTTTTATCTTTTTCACTTGATTCTACAACTACTTGGTGAACCCTATTATACAATTGCCCTCAGTCCATCATCATTTCACTTCCTATATTTGTTTGAATCTTCAATTTCTTATATCCTGATGTTTGTATACTTTTATTTTGTTTTTTATTTCCACATGGTGTTTTGTTATCAATCCACATCATCTTTTGGAACACAATCCATACCATTCTCCTCAACATAGATTTATTTCTTTGCAATACCATGGGTCCACACCTTTATGAAACCTTTGGCATTGCCTTAAATAAATGTTTGTAGAGGGTATTGGTATGTGAGCGTATTCAGGTTCCTTGGAGGGCTCCTTTGTCTCATTTTCTCTACCTTATGGTTCCACCTTAAACTCAAGGTCCAAAAGAGATCAAGGGTGGGGATGCAGACCATCCATTCCTTCTTCCACTACTACATATGGACAAAAATCCAACAGTTATTCAACAAAAACAACCTCCAACAATCGTTGATGTAATTAATCAGCTATTCGACACTTCAATTATCATCGGATATCCGACATACATAACATTAGACAACCGACACATTCATGAACTCAATCGGGAAGATTTTTTTACATTTTTGTGTTAAACAGTAGATAGTTGAAAACAATTTGTTGGGTGTACAATGGGAACCTCAGGCTAGTTCATCGGCTACCCGTTGTAATTTAGTCATCTACCTGATGTAAGTTCGTCGAGTACCCGATGAGGTTCCGTTGGGTAGTCAATGCAATAGTTTTGTTAAACTATCTGATACCCCATGTAAATTCATTGGGTAGCTGATGAATTTATGTCGAGTACCCGATGCAATGGAATTGTTGAACCATCGGCTAATCAATGTAAATTGGTCAGGTAATTGATGAGGTTATGTTGGGTACTTGATGAAATGGCATCAGGATCTACATCCACTACATTGTGTGCATATCCTGATGTGTTATGCGCAAGCCGGGGTGTAATACTAGTAGCATTTGGGATAGGGAGTGCCACAGTGGGTGTGACGTGCCAAGAATGCGAGTTGTAGGAGAAGCAATGAAGTTTCTACCTGGACTGACCCCACTAGTCCTCGCACCGTACAGGTCATCCTACGCCTATGAAAACACCTAGAGTTTTGTTATGAAGTGATAGTATAATTATAATCATGAAAAATTAAAAAAATAAATGGGATAATTGAAGGTGTTGCTTACCCCAAGCTCAAAAATATCATGCATTAGGGTATCCATTCTATCTCGTATGTCTCATGTCTTTGACTAAGTAAATAATAAAGAAGTGAATTCCCTATTTTTTTATTAAAAGCTTATTTACTGTGTGCATAGGACAAAAAAATTTCATCTTCACTTGGAACTTCCTCAACAACATCTATGGACTTCTCTAATGCTAGTTCCTTCCCCTCGTTTCCCTATTGATCAACATGGAAGCATACATAATAATGCACATATTACATCCACCATTCCACACAAATTGGTTATGAGCACATTAACAAATTGGTTATGACGGTTTGAAACTATCAAGAATATATTCATTTTGTCAATTTTACTTTTTATCCTTATATTTGTATAAAAAACAAACAAAAACACAACGTTCATATTAAGTCGAAATACAAACAACTTTGGATCTATAATGAATGAAAGTTAAATCAACTATGTGTTAACTATAACAATACTAGTGCTTTTTAAGAACCATGAATTATTCATATGTTGAGTTTACTGACATAACACATGACAACATTTTACAGTATTGATAAATATAATATATAAGAGCCATTTCTTATAGGTTAGGTAAAATAATATATGTATTGCCATATATATTCGATTCAAATTATAGCCAATCAACAACTCTTTCCTTGTAGCTATTGATTTTATTACACATACGAATACATTGTTTCCTTTATGCCCCTCAAATATGTAATCGTATTTCTTATTTGTGGTCGTGAGTTGTGTACCATTTATAAACCCTGCAATATTCCCCGCTGCTTTTGGCCTTCTGTCAATATACATTGATACACCTTTGTTCTGATCATTGTATTTTATTTGTATATAATTTGTAGCTACGCCATATCTTTGCATAATTTTTGTATATTGGATTAGGCATATCCAATATATGTAGTTGTAATAGGGTCCAACATATTCCATCAATTAAATTAATACACCATCTTGGACTTTTATTCCAACCATGGAAAATATCCCCAAACCATGCAATGATGATGGAACAATGCGATATATCCTTCCATCAACACAAAAAGCAATGTTGATTTGAGGAAGATCCCTAGGTAACGATCGTTTCACTAGATTTGTGTACCTTAAGGGAACCTCAATGTCACCTATTCTCTCATCACCATAAGAACATGATCCCCATATAGAAAGAAAATATTTGAATCGTCTATTGAATTTTCATCTAATATTTTTATCTCTAGTAGATCTTCCACTTGTTAGACGTACTAGACGTCCCACTTTTCTTTATTCTACCTGAACTTACCTCACTCAACAAGGATAGATATGACAAGTACATGTTTGGTTGTACACCCTATAACATTCCATTGAGTAAGAGAAACAATTATTGAGTGTCATAACATCGGTTGTGACAAAACATCTTTAGGAAACCACGTGAATGTAATTAAAGAAATAAATGAACATCATCTTTAGAGGTTATTTCACCTCTAAATAACCTTTGAAGATGATGCATTATCTTTAGAGGTTTTTGCATCATCTTCAATGTAATTTGGCCAAACAAGAATCAGAAATATCAAATTGAAAATAATCATATAATTCCATGTGAATGATCTTTCCATAACCAACCCTGGAGTGGGAATTTTCTGAAAACTATCCCACTTTGTGATGTTTAAGTGATATGATTTTATATGTGTCATAAGGTTGATCTCAATCCATATTTACATTCATCCATCCAACCTACATAGACATGATAATACCATGTTTAAAAGTGAATAGGATAAGTAATATACATAGGAATAGTCCTAAGCCAATGTGATTCTCTAATGCTATGTTGCATATCCTTATTATAATATCACTTGACCTTGTTGAAACAATGTAAAGAACCCACCTTATTTGTTCATTTCATAGTAATTATGTTTAGGTCTCATATAATATCTATATTTCCATCCCAATAATTGTGTAGGCTAGGAATTGAACCCAAGTCTTCCCATTAGTGATGAGTAAGGTGTGTTGATCCAAAATTGACTCAACATGAGTGAACTAATACACAACATCAAATGGGATTCTTCAAATTGAATTTAAACAACGTGCATTAACGTTCGTTCCTTTTTATTAAGAGTTAATTCTAGGAAAATATTCTTGTTTGGTTCCTTTTTTGATGCATGTATTAGATATTTATACCCAGGATAGCTTCTTTATCAAATTCTTTTCCAATGTTTCCCAATGTATTGTTTGACCTCCCTCCTTGTAAATTGACTCCAATATACACCCTTATTTTTTTTGTTCTCTCTCTTTTCTTGTGTGCAAATGGGATTGCAAATTTGGGCTTGACACACCTCCAAATAATAATGTATTGGAAAAAACCTTTCCTAATTTGACCATCTAATTTCCTTTTCACAATATATAAATTGTTTCAGTATATATTTGAGTTCCATGCAACCAAATACATAGGACAATCCAAGAGAATAAACAACTAATAAATGTATTTGGAGGAAATTATGTTTCCAGTCTTAAGGACACAATTTCCAACATATCTCAGATACAGAAACAAATTATAATCCAAATATTTGTTACAGTCACAAATATTTCTTTCCTAGATTCTATTTACTAATCAAACCACTCAATAAAATACATTCATTCTTATGTTAAATCAACATATGTAAGTACCACTAGAAACTTTTTAATTATCATCAAAACATACTCTAAAAGACAAATATTCAAGTATAGAAAGTTTGGACAACAAAGAACACTTCATATCCTAGGTAGGTGCATCTCTAGGTGCATCTCCTATCAAGCAATTGACTTCACCGTTGTGAGTTCCCAACATGTTAGTCATCATCTCTAAGAACAACTCCCTAGACAGCTGCATTGTGTTAGTGCTTTATCAATGGTCAAGCATCCAGTCAAATCATGTCATCCATGCATCCATAAAGCATTAGCAAGGGACTATGAGACCAAGTGTTGTCCTAGCTATGTGAAAACACTTTTGGGATAACCTTATAGGCTAAAAGAAATAATATAGTTGTTAGGTGACCAAAACAATGTAATACACACATGTTTTATGTTTTATGTAGATGCACTTAACACAATCTTTGTTGAGAATTGTCATCACTATATGAATCCTAGGATTCTTTGTGGTGGACTAGGAGGTTTCTCATACATAGGCATCAACATCGTGACAAGGGTGGAAACCTATATATCACATATGTTGGATTTAGGGTCTTGAGCCACATTGGAAGGATCCAATATATGTGCTATTTCTATGTGTCTCGTCAAAAAGAGCACTTCACGATGCAATTAAGGTCCATATGAAATTTATTCATGCAAGGGACAAAAATAAAAATGTTGCAATGTTATCATATAATCTCATGGATAGGATGTTGAATTTATGTAAAATATACCATTTCACTCAATGGAAGATGAAGTGTTAGGACGTATGGAATCATTCCCACAGATACTAGAGGATAATTACTAAACAACTCAGTTGAATAATTTTATTTTATACATTTTTGGATTTCCATATTGGTTTTGATGAGTGGCCTCCTTGTTAGGTTTAGAGAAAAAGGTAAGTAAAGAGTTCCTATTGAATACAATAATTGGGGGCTATGAATTAAGGGAATCCATGTTATATCTAGGGTTGGATGTAAATATTCTACTGATAAAAACTTGGGTGTTCGTTCGTGTTGAAATATTCAACCCATCTAAACATTAGCCTTAATCATTCATTTGATTTCCTAGTGCTTAGACCATAGTTAGTTGAATACATATTGTATAGTGATGAGTATCCTGATCACTCTGGACTATTATTTTCTCGTTATTAAGACTCATTATCCTCATATGCACACTCTCCCTTGTTTCTAGGAGTTAATGTGCTCTCATGCATGATTTTAGGCTCACTTGAGTCATATCCTATAATATAGGAGCTTACCTTAACTAGCTTTGATTTCATCACTTGAGTTAGTAGGAGCTCCGATGACCACAAACATTCAACCAAGCACCTCTTATGCGCCTTCCATCATTAGTTATAATTAGTTAACTAGCTAATGCTCCTTCTTGGTCCACCTACTGTCGGTTACACTCATTTAACTGATATGCCTGCCTCGGGAGTTATGACTAGAAACTATGTCTAGTGATGTTTTCTATGTTATCTAATCCTACTACATGTGTGGAGTTCAACTGCCTCTTTAATCTCATGAATTTCTCCCTTGGAGAGGTATCATAAATTTAATCTTATTGGTGATGTTGCAGCTGCAACATTTTCCCAAAATTCTAAAAAATTTTGGACCCTCCTTTACTTTGAATAAGTTGGTTTTCTTCCTGGTTTCAGTCTGATGACTTTTGTTCTATGGATTTTGGAACGTTTTCCAGCTCTTTGGATTGCTTTCAATCGATCTGTTTTTTCTTCTTTAATGCTTGAAAGAATCCCATCCTTCATTGAGCTCATCGTTGTTTTTGCATATCTTTCAAAACCTTTTGAATCGGGAGTTAAGTTATTGGATTTTCCATCGTTTCGGGTGGTTTTTGATTCTTCATCGGAAGGGTTGAGTTTTCCCTCGTCCGACGTCGTGGATAGATCTTCACTCTGGGCATCCGCCGTTGCGGATCATGTTGGGATTTGACTTTATCTTACCCTCCGATCTGCGCTTTGAGTTGTCTTTCGGCTGCGTATCGGAGCCTGTTTGTTTTGTGCTGTCTGCCATTGCAGATGGAGTTCAACTTATGAACGCCCGCCGTTGCGGAGGAATCCAAGTTGTCTGTCTCCGATCTCGGTCCTCACCAACGCTCGATCATTGTTGATTCACGTGTTCTATTAGACATTGCGGGTGAGTTGGTGCTGGGGACTGTTCGTCGTTGCGGAAGGTCTGGGGTTCTAGCCACCCGACTCAGATTTGGTTTCACGGCCGATTTAGAGCTCTCGCACGTGCGACTCTTTTATATATACGAGGGGTGATTTGGAATATGGTATTATTTTATTTTGGCTTGAGCTATCGTTGTCCTCTCTGCGCGGTAGATCCCTCGAACTCCGTGGACTATCGTGCTGGTGCTTGCGTCCAGGTGTCAGTTGGAAGCTCAACCGTCCTCGCCTCATCAGCTGCGCGGCACTGCCAGGTAGGCTCGTTATCGCCCTACCTAGTGCTATTCAAGGTTTTGACTGGGTGATGTTTGCTGTGGTTGGGGGTATTACTAAGGTTGTGTACACATTTCCCGTTCTGCCTGCATACGAAGTTTTCCCTGCGGCTAGGTGCCATAGTCATTTTTCTTGTGTTTTGCGCCCGCATATTGAGATTTTTCCGGTTCGGTTAACTGTTTGTGGCTAGGAGGGGCATTTTCTTTTTAAAAAAAAGCCTGCGTATTATTTGTTGACCCCGGCTGTATTATTTCGCATTGTGCAGTGGATGAAGGCAAGGTGCAGGCGGCCGTTATGCCGCCTGCATCTGGTTTTCCTTACGATGATGAAGCCCAGAGAGGTTTTGCGGTGGTTTTCTTGCGATCGAATGTTTCCTCCACTGGCGTTTTTTCTATTTACCTGGTTTCGAACCCCGACTTTTCGCCCGCGCCGT
This sequence comes from Pseudotsuga menziesii, assembly GCA_001517045.1. Taxonomy (NCBI): domain Eukaryota; kingdom Viridiplantae; phylum Streptophyta; class Pinopsida; order Pinales; family Pinaceae; genus Pseudotsuga; species Pseudotsuga menziesii. Next base: position 71,298 of record LPNX011179796.1, read on the forward strand.
CCCGCGCAGTCCGTCAATCTCGACTGTCTAAAACCCTAGGTGTTTATGAGAGCTGTGTCGCTAAAGTGTTTGCAATTTGAGGATGTCGTGGATAGTGGCTCTGGTGAGAGCGCCGTGTGCAAAAAATTTGTTATTGATGCCCGTAGTATCTAGCCGCACTGATGTAACTATCTTTCCGCGAGCCACATAGGCTATTGCCATTTTTATCCTTGATAAAGCCATGTCGTCGAAATGTTTGATTTTGGGAAAGATACATTTGCCCTTTGCTTTTAAGATCCATACATTTGCATTGCGAGTTATTTTAATAGGAGAAACGGCACTGCGAGATGATTGCTCACTGTATTGCGTAGGATTTAGTTTTTTTTAATAGTTAGGGAATTGTTGGATTGTGCGTACATGCATTGGTTTCTATGCCTGCTTTCACTTTAAATGGCACTCTGCATATGATGTGCATATTTTTCTTCAATGTATTGCTATCTTGGGAAAATGGCATGTCACATAATAGCATAGATTTAATGCTGTCTCAAGCATAGTTGATAAGCTTGATATTATGCAACAGTGGTAGATTGTTCAGGATTGTGTATGCTTCACATAAATCAAGTCATGAAATATTGCACCCTAGTCTCAAGGCATTATAGAGCTGTGCAATGCATGCATTTGTTGCACAGGTTATTATCATACTAGACATAGGATAATAGCACATGGCACAATATTGCATACTAGTTTGATTATCCAGCCCAAAGGGCTTATGTTTTAATTCCATTGACTGGTTACTATCATGATACACTTGAGAAGGAATAAACTGTTGCATAATGTCTGCAATTCGAATTGCTTAATGTCACAATGTTATACATGGCAGGAGGAATTTACAATGTCCAAAAGACAAAAGAAGAAGGCCCCGGCGGTGGAAGAAGTACCAGCACCAGAAACAGAAACAAAGACTGAATATATATATGAGGACACCCAATGTGTCTCGGGTGTTGAGCGTGAGTATAAATGGGATGAGATATACAGATTGATTTCCCGCAGGGAAGTCCCAGACAAGGGTCTCGAAGAGGAGCCCATTTATGCCAACATACAGAAATCCACCATCATAAAGGTGGATACCAGACCAGAGCTGTTCCCATGCTCTGATGTTATGAGATGGATTCTGCCCCACACAAACAACAACACAATGCTTATAGGAAATGTCGAAGGTCAGGGCTATGCTGCATTTAGCCCAGGATATGTGGCGCTGGCTTACCACCTGCCAGAGCCTCAAATCTTCCTGTCAAACGATTGGTTGGATAACCTCAGGATGGACTTAGTGGAAACCCTGAAGAGAATGCTCTTGCTAGGAAAGCTCTATCGACACAGAGCAACCGAGGATTATGATACAGCGAGCTTAAGAGCTCCTTACAGATTTGTAGCTTTGATGCTAAAAAGGATATTTGGTAGAGCCAGTGGTAGACTCTTCAAATTTGAATGGGTCCCCATTATGTTCCATGTGGCGACCCAAGGAACAATCTTCAACTGGGCCAGCCTCATATCAAGCAGTCTCTCTTCTTGCGTAGCTGCAGCCTTGGGAGGAGGAGAAGCCCGTAAAAAATCTGAATTCTATATGAGTTCAATTTTGATAGACTGCATACTATGTAACCAGCCTTTCCCCGTCCTCAAGTGTGCCTGGGACAGGGAGAGAATGCCTATATATGAAGCTTACAAACCATTGTGGGCTCATCAGTACCACAGTTATTACAGAGAAGTATGTGAGCATTTCATTATGCCACTATACACGCTTATCTTCCAGAAGGAATGTGACTGCATGTCGGAAGATGCTATGCAGGTAATAGAGGAGTATGGAGATTATTTCTTGACCGACAATGGTATGTATCTTAGAATGTATGGAGGCTCGAAGACACCTTATCTGCTGCCGAAGTATGCAACGGATTATATAATCCATAAAGAGGCGGTCAGACAAGTGTTCATTGACGGAGTTGGTCATTTCCTGTTCCAACATAAGAAGGATGCATATCCCCCTTTACCTTTCAAGTTAGGTAGCTGTATATTCGCCAATGTGAAACAAGCTGCCGAATTCATAGAGGAACTAGGGAAGTTCCACTTTGGAGAGATGCCTTTCCGGCGCAATGACACTCATGGTAAAGTGGCTGAGCACTGCAAGAAGCATAAAGTGTTTTTTGAATATACCCATCATTATGATAAGGAAGAATCCGTCTTCAGGAATTCCCCAAACATGACGGCTCTCAGCAAAAGATTCAAACCAAAGAACCCCACCAAAGGTGGAAAAGGGGCAGAGCAAGCCAAAGCTGAACAAGCCAGAGCTGAAGAAGGAGCCAAAAGGATAAGGGAGGAAGCTCAGAGGCTGGAAAATGAGGCTGCAGAGTGGCTGCAGAAGGGAGAAGAAGAGAAAAGGAAAGCTGCCCAGGAAGCAGCTGAACTAGCAAAAGAAGCAGCCAGAGAAACAGAAGAGGCAGCTAGGCAAGTAGCCGAAGAAGCACAAAGAAAACTAAATGAAGAGCTCCAAGGGCAGGAGGCTGAAAAGATAAAGTTAACACAACAGTCAGCCTCTGAAACACCAACAGGGCAGAGTCAGGAAGAGGAAAACCCTGAGGTGAAAATCCTTCAAGTACCTACTGCTAGCACTCCTGTAACCCCTATGCTCCAAGTAGTGCCTTTCGTCCAGAAGAAGGGGGAAGAAGTCCCTGATTTCAGTACTGTATATTATGACAGGACCACTAAAAGAATAATGAGGAGGACAGAAAAGAAGGTGGAGGCGAAATATCTATCAGGGAAAATGGTCACAGATACAGCAGTCATGCTAGGGACAGACAAATATCCTATGCTCACGATAAGAGCCGGGGCTGCACTAATTGACGCCTCCGCTGATAACATAAAAAAGGTGATGATTGAATTAGAGTCAGCTAAGAAGACCACTGCTCAGCTAAAGGACACACTGAGACAAGAAAGAGGAGAGGGTAGCAGACTTAAGAGGAAGTATGAACACATGCTAAGGGAAATGGAATCCACAAAGGGTGAAATCCATGTCCTTCAGGTGGAGATACAAGCCAAGGGAACAACACAAGAGGCTCTAGAAAATGCGCAACAGGAAGTTCAAGATGTGAAGAATGAGAAGGAACAATTGAGGGCAAAGGTGGAGGACCTAGAGGCACAGCAGATTATCATCTATGAGTCCAATACTGAATACAACAAAGAACTGAAAGAACAGCTGGCTTCTCTAACTGCTGAACTGGAGACAGCAAAGGAACAGCAAGTCAATCTGCAGCCATTTAAAGAATATATCCTAGCGCAAAAGTCTAAAATGATGCAGCTGCAGACTGCTCTGGAAGAAGAAAGATGCAAAGTTCTTCAGATGGACAGCAGGTTAGAGGAGATCATAGAAACTTCCTCCTATTTCGTAGACAGGTCCCAAGATGTTCTTGAGGTCTTGAACGCCAGAATGGCAAGATCAGAATATGATGCCGAGATTCCAGGAGAACTACTAGCCAAAGATCATCAAACCCTCAGGAGAGATCACAGCCTAGTAGAGTTTGCCATCAGTATTGCAGAAGAATTTAAGAAAGCTGTAAAAAAGACGCAGGGAGCATGCTCAGATTATTTCAGAAGGCTCTTGAACACGTACAACCGATGTCAAACAGAGGCTGAGCACAGGCTTGAGGAGTTCCCGGATCATGAAGCCTTTCTGGAAATATTGCAACAAAGATATCAAGAGGCGGAGGCCAGAACGCAGCAGGTGAAAGCCATTGATGACCAAGTGCTGAAGAATGAAATAAGCCACGCAGCCGTTAGCCTACAATTTTTAGAAGATCAGCTACGACTGAGCCCAGCAAGAATTGAGGCCATCAGGAACCAAGTCGAGAAGTTTGACATAAACGTTCAGTTCCTGGAGCCATACGCTTTTGAAGGCCTTTCTACTGAATCAGCAGCGTGGAAGAAGTTCCTAGAAAGTCAAGCAGGATCCTCCTCATAGAGGACGGGTCAACTTTTTATTAATTTAATATTTTTGTAAAAGTTTTGAGAAATGAAGCATTGGGAAAGCAAAAGGTTGGGAAGCCCAAAGGTCACTTTGGGCAGCCCAACCATTTTGACCTTTTGTATAAAAGTAGGAAGCGTAGAAGCAAAAGAGGCTTTTTTCCCCAGTAAGACTGGAAGGTTGTTGTAAGAAGAACTACTTCCTTTTGCAATAAAATTTACAGTTTGCCTATTGAAAGAAGATCGGTGGGATTTCAAATGTTTTGCCATGGGTAGTCTAAAGATGAACTACTTTGTTTTTTCAGCATTGTATCCGTGAATCGCGAGATCGTTCTAACTTTATGACCTATGTCTTTGTTTAACGATTTCTGATTTATTTTATGAAATAACCACCATGAGTAATGTATGCTGATCATAAACAATTAGCTATCTGGTTGTGAAATATTTTTCATTGTTCATACGTGTAAAAGTTAATGTCAGCTATCTGTAATTGCTTTTGTTATGTGTGCACATCCACATTACTCATACATATTAATTACAAACTGGCTCCCCGGGGATAGGTAGATAGAGATAAATAGATAGACAAATAGCTAGGTCAGTGCATAGACGCATGTGTGATTCAGATGCATGGCGAGCCTAAGACGAGAGGTAAGAACCTGCGCATCACATTGTGAATACTCTTTGCATCCTTCACCATCCTGCATGATTAGTTAGATACTTGCATTTCATATTTAAGTCAAAATACAAATTCCGGTGGACCGGGCCGCAACCGGTAAAACCTTTGTTTGTGTTTGACCTACGGTAGCCGGACCGCAAAACCGGACGGATTCCCTATACCAAACAATCAATGGGCTAGTTGGGAACGTTGATTGGGGAGAATACCTTACTGTTGTCGCCTGCGAATTTCCAAGCCCCAACAGGTGAATAATAATTAGATAAAGTTTATACCAATTGAGTTTTCTCTCTTATGTTTCTGCTTCATTATTTTCTCTCCATTATTCTTCTTATCTTTGTTGCAATTCTTGTGAGGTTACATTAGATTCTTAGATCCAGTGTGCAGAAACTAATATGGTATAAGAGCTTCTAGGTTGAGCATAACTCATTTAGAATCAATTAACCTTCATTTTAGATCTTCAGAGTGTTCATTTTGCAGGAATTCTAGCTACAAAATTTGAAAAGTACATCCAACTTTGAAGAGGTTCCATGAGATCTAAATATCGTCTTATTGGTCCTACCATAGCTTGTTTTAAAGGTCATTCCGTGATATAAAATGGTTTTTTCACAAAATTCCATTTAAGTTTCTTGTTTGAGATATATGTTCAATTGAATATCAGACATTTTCAACAAATCACGCCCGTTTGTACACTCTATTTCAGCTAGATATTTCTCACTCCACATAATGAGATAGGTCAAACTCCATATTTAATTTGAAATATCCCTTCGATGGCTCAAATGAGTCTTCGAGGGAATTTGAATCCATTGCTTGTAGCAGAAGTTGTGATTGAATTAGCAACAAGACATTAGTGATGTTTTTGAATTTTTATTTGAGCTTATATACATGATTTGATTTACATGTACAACTTCTTGAATTCGAAATTGTTCCTAAATTTGAAGAATAAAATATCACATAACTATAAACAAATTATACATTTCTAATTGTTGAATTTTTCCTTGTAGTGGATCCTTCTTCCTCTGTGGCTTGTCATGAATCTGATATACATGAAGAAGACATTCAGACTACTCTTGTTGATAAATAACTCGGCTTGGAAACAATCTCAACACAATTTCAAATTGTTGAAAGGCTCCTTGTAGTGACTCCTTATTCCTCTGTGGCTTCTCATGAAGAAGACATTCGGACTACTCTTGTTGATGAAGAACTTAGCTTGGCAACAATCTCAGCACAATTTTGAATTGTTGAAAGCCTCCTTGTAGTGACTCCTTCTTAATCATTTGCTTCCCATGAAGCCAATATACATGAATAATACATTTGGACAGTTGTTATTAATGAAGAAATCAGTTATCTCCATCTCCCTATGTTTTCAAATCATTCGATTATTTTGAATTATGAAGATAAACAACCAACTATTGCAGCTCATACACTCTCTGAGCCTCTCTCTGGTTTGCATTTTCGTGTGTTAATGGATAATTTGAAGAGTTTCACAAAAGATGGAGGACACCATCATTCGCTTGGATCTGAATTTACTTTATTTGGGTCACATCTTGGTTCAAATTGCATGGCTCTAGCATCTCAAGTCTCATTTGGACTTGATCTCAGGAAGTTCAAGTCTAGTGAGCACCTTCATTTGAATGCAGACTATGCAGAGATCCAACACATGATCCGGAAATGGGAACAACAACCTCTTCTTCCCAAGAATAATATCCTACCAAACATCTAATCAAGATCACACCTACTTGTATTTGAAGTAGTTCATTTCTGGTGCACCTCATGTCCATTTTTAGGAAGGATTTTCCCTATGTGTTTTTTCCTTTTTCCTCGTTTTGCATGGAAAAATAAAGTTGTAAAGGGTAACCTTAGCCTTTGTTGTTGGGCCCAAATTTTTATTTTTTCCTCACATAAGTTAGGATTAATGGGGGCGTTGGAATATTCAATCCATCCAGACATTATCCTTAATCATTTATTTGATTTCCTAGTTCTTAGACCATTGTTAGTTGACCACCTAGTGTATAGGACTAAGTATATTGATCACTTTGAGCTATTATTTTTCATTATTAATCCTCACTATCCTCAAATGTGTTCTATTCCTTGTTCCTAGGAGTTAATGCGCTCTCGTGCATGATTTTAGGACCACTTGAGTCAGTTCCTATAATTTAGGAGCCTACCTTCAGTTAACTAGCCTGGATTTCATCACCTAAGTTAGTATGAGCTCTGATCACCACTAACACTAAATTGAACACCTCTTATGTGCCCTCCATCATTAGTTATCATCAGTTAACTAGTTAATGTACCTTCTTGGTCCACCTACTGTCAGTTACACTCAGTTAACGGACAGTAGGTGGACCAAGTGATGTTTTCTATGTTATCTAAGCATGCAATGTGTGTAGAGTTGAACTGCCTCTTTAGGCTCACAAATTTCTCCCTTGGAGATGTATTCTAAATGTAGCTTTATTGGTGAATAATAATTAGATGGAATTTATAGCAATTGAGTTTTCTCTCTTATGTTTCTAATTCATTTTTTTCTCTCCATTATTCTGCTTATATATGTTGCAGTTCTTGTGAGGTTACATCAAATTCTTAGATCCATTATGTAGAAACTAATAGTGCGATGACCAAAGTAGGTATAATTTTCAATCCAACTATCGTTGTAAAACTAAACATGGATCTTCTTGATAAACAGGCTAGAATAGAAGGAAATAAATATCAATGGCATAAAGACCTATGTATACGAGGTCATTGATATAAATATCCCTACCATACATTGTTGGGAAATGAATGGGAATTTTACAAAGATATAATTTTTAACCTAAAGCAATAATGAATGCCATTTGAGAATGCAGGCGATAGGGTAGTGCAAACTTTGAATCTAACAGAGTGTGGCAGATTCATTGAGAAGGTGGAATAAGATTTGGATAAGGGTGTGATAGATCCACTATATAGCATCAACATGGAGATTACATTTTTAATAATATGTGATTTGTAAACTTTGATTCTTTGTCTCTTGAGCGGTTGTATCAAGATCTACCATTGATTATAGATAGACTCTAGATAGTAGAGTAAAAGGACTCTCTTTTTGTCAGGATATTCCAAAAATTATCCACAGCGCGCAGGTAACATTTGTAAAAATGGATACAACATTATCAAGGGTAGTCCCTGCAAGGTTGTTGAAGTGTCCACTTCAAAGACTAGAAAACATGGTCATGCAAAGTGCCATTTTTTTGCAAGTGATATTTTTAATGGGAAAAAACTTGAAGATATTGTCCCTTCTTCTCATAATTGTGATGTCCCACATGTTAATAGCACTGATTTTCAATTGATTGACATATCTGAGGAGGGATTTGTGAGTTTGTTGGCTTATCATGGAAACATAAAGGATGATCTCGAGCTCCTTCCAATGAAAAACTATTTACCCAGATCAAAGATGGTTTTGGAGAGGAGAAAGATCTTATTGTCACTATGATGTATGCAACCATGAATAGTAAACGCCCGATAGAGAACCACTAATACCCTAATACACATATCATTAAATATCCTTAATGCCTTAATATCCTAAGATTTAAAGACCCAGGACTGATTTGGTGTCTGATTGAGTGAAAAAAATTATTTACAGGAATAATTGAAAGGCAAGAAGACCACATATCAAAGACATTGTCGCTCCTAATCCAGCTCCTACTTTTGAGTGTCCAATCGAACCCCCCTGCTCTTGCTCCTGCTTGTGCTTATGCAATTGAAACCCATGTGGCATTGTTTAACGTCGGTTAATTCCAAATCGAAGTCCACATGCCAACTACCAACGGTACCACATTACAAACGAGACTGCAGAGCCCTCCAAATAATGGAAAAAACCCTATCGAACAGTGTTGTCATATCATTTCATCACCACATTGATCTTCACACAACAACACCAACACCACATTACAAACTAGATTGCGGGTTTGAATCATATGCGAAGGTGGAATTCTCCCTCGATGAAATGGAGAAACAATACCCTATCTATCAATCCAGTGGAATTCACTTCATCACTACTCTTTTGAATATCGACATTTTGTTTGGAAATAAGAATAGTAAGTGCAATCCACCAATTTTTTTGTGGGTTACCCCATCCTACATTTTTTTAAATATATGTGAACTTCTTGAATTTGTCTTTATTTTATTTATGCTATCTTGGGGTTCTATCTATTATATTTATGCATACATTTAGATTAAAAATATGTTGATGATGGTAATGTGAAAATTTGTATCAAGGTATATTACATTAAGCATATTATTTATATTACATATGATGAATTGAATGTTAAGGCTGGTTATTAAAATGAAGTTAGCACTTAGGACATGTCACTCATAGTATTCTTGGGTAGAGCTCACTTATAACTTTAAATGAACACACAAATATATTTCATGACAAATAAATTTATAACATTTTGATATAACAAGTACACCCAAGCATAATGTTTGTGGGTCATAATTTATTGTAGATATGCAAGTGCATCTAACAACAAATAAAATAAATTTATAAAGGATTTCTCTAAATCTCCTACAAGTATGGGCAATGTCTACTCAAAATCAATGCATCTTTATAAAAATTGAAAATTTTATTTTATTCCTAAAAGTCATCATTGAAACATATACAATCAACTTTTGTGAAACTTCATTAAGGTGGTTAATATTCTTAATATTCCAACTCAAGCATCATACCCTTACATTATTAAAAATTTAAACTAATTATTTTGTGATCATCAATTGGGATGGGTTTGACGACAATGGATGTGTCATGACTTAGTCCTATACTTGTATAACATGATAATTCAGTTTTAGTAATGAAGCAATGTATTTAGTTAAAATAGTTGGGATAAAATGATTCCATGTTGTACCTATGATCCTCTTATCCATTAGCATTTCTTTTCAAGCATGCTCTTCAAGTTGTTACCTAGAGAATGGGTGTCAAGGAGGCAAGTTACAATTTCATTGATGGACTTGACAAATATACCAATAATGAACATACTTGTGCTTTTGAAATGTAAAAGTGTGTATGTAATTATTCAATTATTGCATTCCCGATATCCATGGTTGGTGATGACAGTAAGGATATGGGATCAATAGACATAAATATAAAAGGGAGATATTTATTCAGAATAAGTATCTATCCATTCATGAGGGAATTGTAAATTGACATTTTTTTAGATAATTAGCATTAACTAGATGTTTGTACATATTTCCAAATGAATTACATATGATCCAAGTTATGTGTATTCCATATGGTTGTACAGAGGTCATTTCTCTAGTGAGAGCATAAACACTACCATTTTTACCCATTTAACTATTGAAATTCACAAGAGAAGGAGGGGGTTGAATGGAATAAACTAGAGTCGGGATCAAATTTGTCTCGAATGAACAAACTAACAAAACAATATTGTTGTTAGAATATTTAATGCGCATTAAAAGATAAAATAAAATGAAAACTAATGTTCCAATACTAATCATGTGATGAATATTGTGAATAGATTGATTATATTTTATACCTATTGAATTCATAATAAAGGAGTAGCTTATTTGGGTATGTTGAGTTAGATTAGGTAGGTTATATGATAGGTTTGTAAGAGTGATCTTGAACATCATCCTCATTCTCTTATTTGTAATGTCATACTAATTATTATTTTTTCAATAAAAGGTTATATCCACATAGGTCAAATCACAAAAAAACATGAAATATTAGTACACCAAAATATTAGATCATATCACCCCTTGATAACAATTTCTTTCACTCCTAACATATATTGAAGTTTGGAAAAAAAATATTTTGTAATAAACTTTGTGAAAATGTATACAACTTAATTATCTATAGGGAAGTAGAGCACTTTAAAAACATGATCCTAAAGAATCTTTATGATTAAGTGTATGTGTATATTAATGTGTTTGTCTTATTGATGTTGAACTATATCTTTGGTGAGATCAAGGGAACTATAATTGCCACACTAAAGTGTGGTTAGATACCACTAATGGAATCAAAACTCTAAAAGGATATGTTAAATACACAAGGCTTCTTGACTTGCACTAACTATTTCTTCATACTCTTCCTCTATTGAAGAAATATCAAGGGCCTGTTTCTTCTTACAAGCCCAAGTCAGAGGTCTCAAAATAATATTGGAAGCATAACTTGCAATAGAATTCCAATCATTGGGTTAACCAACTAAATCAAAATCAATGAAACCAACTTTTAAAGGAGTCTCTCCTAAACATGTATCCCAAACTAAATTATATCAGATATATGTTGAAGTGTTTTTTGTTGTTGTTTTCCAATGGTTCTCATGCAGTGTTTGCATATACCAAGAAACAAGAGTAAGAGATAAATAGATATCAATATGGGTATGAATAAAATACAAAATGATACCAACTAATTAATGGTACAAAGCGTCATCTACTTTATATATAGTATAGGTGGAAACATGTTTCACTATAAATTGGAAGGGATAAAAGGTTGGTTTACAATATCCCATGTGTAAATTATGATTGAACATAAATCTACCTATTTTGTAATAGCTTAGCACTCATTTGTTGAAATATTGTAACTTCAAAGGATATTCTAAATGTATTCTACTGATGTAACCTAAGGGAGATGTTATTTTTCCTCTAACGGGGTGTTACTATTGTATTTGGTCATCATACAGTCATGAGGTAAATCCTTCACTTGTGTCGGGTCTTTAGTACCCTAATAAATAATATAATATACTATTTTGAGTATTCCTAGGTGAAGTCAGCCTAGAAAGTTTAGTGGGGCTGACTTGTCTAGTGAAAAAGTCAATTGACACATTGTGCATAAATAGAGGAGTTGTGGTTCTTATTTGAACACAGACTCACTCACTTGTGTAGCGCATAGGAGAGAGAGAGAGAGAGAGAGAGAGAGAGAGAGAGAGAGNTTATACATCTTATACATAGGAATTTTTTACTGGGTTCTCTTCCCCTTGAGGGTTTCCCAGGATAAATGTTGTGTCTATCTTGTGATTGTGTTTCTATCAGTGATTCTTGATATGCTGATGTTGTGATTTTGAATTGAATACTATTGAATCTAGTCTAGCATATGAAATCTTAACATGGTATCAGAGCTAGCCTGATTTGAGCAGCTTTCACAAGGTGAAATTCTCCCTCCTCCCTCTCCGGAAGAAATTAGGGTTTCTGCAAAAGTTGGAGTTTTGAAGATATTCTTGCATAGAAATTTGTGCGCTTTTAGAGTGCATCTACTAAACCCTAGATCAAAATTTTTGGGTGGGTGTATCTTTGGGAAATCCAAACCCTAGTTTGGCAATGAACCAGAAAACTACAATGAAACAGAACCAGCAAATCTGCAGTGTTGCGACCTCACAAGTAGGATTTGAAGACTGAATATTAGGGATCTCCATAAAGTAGTTGGATCAACCAAATCACCTCCTCCAAGTGCATCTACTGGTAAGGTCAATCTCTTGTTTTGATAAATTTCATTTTTGAGTGACTTACTAGATAAGATGGCCCCAAGTACTAATCTTGAGGACAAATTGGAAGGCCTAGAAAAGTTCTTGGTTTGGAAGTATAGGATTGGCCTCATTTAGAAAGAGAATGGTCTTGAGAAATATATCAAGGATGAGATTGCAGAACCTAAAGAAGATGATGCTAAGGAGAAGCATGAATAAGACCTAATCAAGGCAATGAGGATCATTGTTGATTCCATTAAGGATCACTTGATCCCTCAGGTGTCATCTAAGAAGACACCTAAGAAAATGTATGATGCACTTTCTAGAATGTATGAAGGAAAGAACATCAACAGAAAGATGAATTTGAGAGCTCAATTGAAGGGAACCAAGATGAGCAAAGGAGAATCTATTCAAGATTACTTCACAAGGTTCTCTGAGATGAAAGAGAACCTAAGTTATATTCGAGATACCCTTGATGAGGATGAAATTGGTTATGACTACTCTCAATGGCCTCACTAGACCTTGGGACTCATTCATCCAAATTCTGTGTGCCAAAAAATAAAGTATGAAGTTTGATATAGTGTGGGAAGATTGTAAACAAGAAGAAGCTAGAGTAGCCAATAGAGAAGCTTTCCTTAGAGAATATGATCAGGATCTAGCTACTTACACTAAAGGGAAAAATCAATCAAACTTCAAGAGGAGTAATCATAAGGCTTCAAAGAAGAAATTCCAGAAGAAGAAGAAGAAGAATTACTCAAAGTATCAATGCTACAACTGTCATAAGATAGGACATCTTGCTAGAGAATGTTCATCATCAAAGAACAACAACAACAAAAGGCATCATGCTCATCTAGTTGAAGATGAGGATGAAGCAAGACCTCAAAAGAGAACTAGAGGTGAAGATGTAAAAGAATATGTGCTATTCTCTGCACTCTCTGGGTTTGTAACACCTGGAGAAGATACTTGGCTTATTGATAGTGGTGCCTCTAAGAACATGACAGGAAAGAAGACAACTCTGTCAAATATTGAAGAGAAGAACCCTCCCCATAAGGTATCATTGGGAGATGACTATCAATATCCCATTAAGGTATTGGTGAATCAAGCTACAAGCTTGAATCTAGGACCTCCATGAAGATGAAGGAAGTACTGTATGTACCAGGTTTGAAAAAGAACCTACTCTCCATCTCAGCTCTAGATAAGAAAGGATATAGAATTGCTTTTATAGGTGGACAAGTACTTATGTGGTTCAAAGGAAAGGCACTTGAAGATGCTATAGTAATTGGAGAAGAAGAAGGAGGATTGTACAATATCAAAGGACATCCAAAGACAACCCTTATCCATGAGACTACCAACTCAAGTGAACTATGGCATAGGAGACTTGCTCACATCAACTACAAAGCATTTCCCTATGTGACCAAGGTGGTAATAGGGTTACCAGATCTGAATATCGAACATGAGGGAACCTGCAAGGGATGTGCACAAGGAAATAACATCAAGAACCCCTTTCTTAAAAGTGACACAAAGACTAAAGGTACGTTGGAACTAATCCATTATGATGTATGTGGTCCTATGCCCTCCATATCCTTGAGTGGATATGAGTATTATGTCACATTTATTGATGATTATTCAAGAAAGACTTGGATATACTTCTTGAAGAATAAGATTGAAGTGTTTGGGAAATTCAAGGAATTCAAAGCATTGATCGAGAACCAGTTAGAAAAGAGAATCAAGACACTCAGATTAGATAATGGTGGAGAATACACTTCAAAGGAATTTGAAGCATTATGTAAGGAGGTAGGAATCAAGAAGGAACTGACCACTCCCTATAATCCCCAACAAAATGGTGTTGCAAGAAAGAATAGAACTATCATGGAAGCAACAAATACCATGATTCATGACGAAGACCTCCCTATGCACCTATGGGTTGAAGCTACAAGGACAGTCGTATATGTGCAAAATAGATTATCTCACAGTGCTGTTGGATTCAAGACTCCTGAAGAGATGTATACCAGAAAAAAACCTAAAGTAATCCATATCAAGATATTTGGATGTCCATCATATGTACATATTCCAAAAGAGAAGAGAACCAAATTGGATCCTTCTGATAATAAGGGAATATTTGTAGGATAATGTGAAGTCTCCAAAGCCTTCAGAATATACATTTCAGGATTCCATCATATCGATATTAGTAGGGATGTAACATTTGATGAAGAGGCATCTCTTAAGAAGTCTAGAAGGTGTCATCTTGAAGAAGTACATGAAGAGGATATACCTCCCAGAAGGAAAGAAGTTGAACCAACTCCTGAAATAGTAGCATCAGAAGATCATGACATGCTACAGCCTCATGATCCCCCTACTATGGATATCTCTCGAAAGAGAAAACCTGCTTGGGTAAGAGAAATCTTACAAGAAGTAGAAAGATATGGATCATCAGAAGGTTCCACAAGAACTAGCAAAAGATCAAATCCATATTCCAGCTATGTAGCTTTGATGTGCGGGCCTTGTAGATCAAGAACCCATCAGTTATGAGGAAGCTGCACATAAGAAAGATTAGGTTAAAGCAATGACGGAAGAATACCAATCAATCATGAAGAATGATGTTTGGGGTATTGTTCCCAAACTAGAAAACAAGAGTGTGGTATTTTCAAAATGGATCTACAAGATAAATCATGTTGTGGATGGAAGTATTGAGAAGTAAAAAGCAATATTTGTGGCTAGAGGATTCTCTCAAAAAGAGGGGATCGATTATGAAGAAACATTTGCTCCAGTAGCAAGATACACTTCCATCAGAACTATCATGGCACTTGTGTCCATGATGAAATGGGACTTACATCAAATGGATGTAAAGGCAAACTTCCTTAATGGTGTGATTGAGGAAGAGTTTTACATTGAACAACCACAAGGATTTGAAGTCGAAGACATAGTGACTCATGTATGCAAGTTGAAAAAGGCTTTGTATGGACTAAAGCAAGCTCCTAGAGCTTGGTATGGAAAAATAGATAGCTTCTTGACAAGCATGGGATTTACAAGAGTAAAGCTGATCCTAATCTTTATATGAAGATTATGGATGATGAACCAATCATACTATTGGTGTATGTGGATGATCTATTTCTGACTGGAATTGAGAAATGGATCAAGGATTGCAAGAAGAAGCTAGTTGAAGAATTCAAGATGAAAGATCTTGGATTGATGCATTATTTCCCAGGGCTGGAAGTGTGGCAGAGCCAAGAAGGAATCTTTTTGAATCAAGGAAAGTATGCAATAGAAATATTGAAAAGTTTTGATATGTTGGATTATAATGCCATGGACACCAACTTGAAGCTGTTGTCTGATGATACATCTGAGCTAGTGGACATGAATCACTATAGATAGATTATTGGGTCATTAATGTATCTAACGAACAAAAGGCCAGATATATGCTTTGTTGTGAACACCTTGAGTCAGTATCTAGTTAAACCTAGATGGGTTCACTTGATAGCTGCAAAGCATTTGATGAGGTACGATTGATCTAGGAATGTACTATGGGAGACATCATGACTACAATTTATATGGGTATACGGATTCAGATTAGGTAGGAAGTGCCACAGAAAGAAAGAGCACCTCAAGTGGATGTCATTATCTGGGATCTGCCATGATCTCATGGTTTAGTAAGAAACAATCCAGTGTTGCTCTCAGTATGGCTGAAGCAGAGTACATTGCATCTTGCTCCGCTTGTTGTGAAGCAATATGGATTCAAAAGCTGATGTCAGGAATATTTGACATGGAGTTGGACACCACATTAATTTTCTATGACAACCAGAGTTGTATAAAGATGACAGAGAATTTGATGTTCCATGACAAATCAAAGCATATAGAAATATGATATTTTATATAAGGGATATGGTACAAATGGGATCCATTAAAGCTCCCGTATGTGAGTACCGATGAACAAGTTGTTGATGTACTAACCAAGCCTCTATATCGAGTGAAGTTTGAATACTTCTGTGACAAGCTTGGTGTAGTTTGAAAGGAATTTCCTCGCAAGGAGGAAAAGTGATGGGACTACAAGTGATGAAGGAATGGACCTTCCTAGAAAAGGAATATCAGATCGAAGACATGAACCCTCCTCAGACAAAGGGGGGAATTAGGTTGATAATATGAAACTTCCTAGGAAAGGACGAGTAATGATGAGACTGACATCGATGATGGATGATACTAATGATGGTCTGACATTTATTTATGGATGATAGTATCCTCTCTTGAGGATGACATGTATAACACTCTATGCATGAGAGTGGTCCTTACTAGCTACAGGATGACCCTACAAGATGTTACTCTCACATGGATAATACTCACATTCAGTTGTGAATACCGTATATTAAACACTCGCTTAGGAGTGGTCCTAACCTCAGTGTTCTAGATGCTCTACGATGAGTCCTCATGGATGATAGGACTGAAATTTTGTATGCAGTCGAGATATACCTTGTAGACTATACTCTTGTATGGAGAGTATGCCTACATTCATATGTAGATTCCATAGAATAACACTCACTCAGAAGTGGTCCTAACCTATGTGGTATTGATTCTCTATGATGAGTCCTCACGGATGTCGTAGTATAACACTCACTTAGGAGTGGTCCTAACCTGTGTGGTATGGATGTTCTACGATGGGACAACATTGTGTATGTGGTCAAGATATACTCTGTAAAAAATACTCTTTCTTGGAAGAGTATGCCTACACGCAAGTGTAGATACCATAGTATAACATTCACTTGGGAGTGGTCCTAACCTGTGTGGTATGGATGGTCTACGATAAGTCCTCACAGGCGATAGGGCCGACAATGGGTGCAGTCGAGATCTACATTTAGTTGTAGATGATTCAGTTGAACAATTTCATGGATCATGTTGATGGATGATTGCATCTCCCTTGGACTTATGTCCTAAAGTGATCGGGATTGATCATCCTACAAATAGAGCATGTGTACTGTAGGTAGCGTGGTCGAAAAGGATCAAGTAGATCGAAGTACATCAAAAAAGGGTCAAGTAGATCGAAGTGCAGCTGCAAAGGATCAAGAAGGATTGAAGTGCTGCTGCAAAGGATCAAAGTTATGCTACAAAATGATTGAAAGGATCGAAGTGCTGTTATAAGGGATCTAGAAGATCGAAAGGCTGTTGCACTAGAAAATCAATGTGTTGCTGCAAAGGATCAATAAGATCAAAGTGTTGCTGCAAAGGATTAAGAAGATCAAAGTGCTGCTACAAAGGATCAAAGTACTG
Organism: Pseudotsuga menziesii; assembly: GCA_001517045.1. Classification (NCBI taxonomy): domain Eukaryota; kingdom Viridiplantae; phylum Streptophyta; class Pinopsida; order Pinales; family Pinaceae; genus Pseudotsuga; species Pseudotsuga menziesii. The sequence goes on from LPNX011179796.1 coordinate 88,659, forward strand.
CAAAGGATCTAGAAGATCGAAGTGTTTCTATGAAGGACCGAAAGATTGAAGCGTTGCTGCAAAGAAATGATCAAGTGATCATGTGATGCAGAAGATAAAGAGTAATTGTTCCAGATAATAATTGTGAAAAAATTCTTGTGACTTATAGTTGTATTGATGTAATGTTGTAATTGTTTATCTATTCTCCTATAGTCTGTGATGATGTTGTCACTAGAATAACCTTCTCGCTAAGGGGGAGTGTTGAAATATTGTAACTTCACGGGATATTATAAATGTATTTTACTGATGTAACCTAAGGGATATGTTATTATTCCTACGACAGGGTGTTACTATTGTATTTGGTCATCGTAAAGTCATGAGGTAAAGAATCCACTTGTGTCGGGACTTTAGTACCCTAATAAATAATATAATATACGGTTTTGAGTATTCCTAGGTGAAGTCGACCCATACAGTTTAGTGGGGGAGACTTGTCTAGTGCAAAATTTAGTTGACACATTGTGTATAAATAGAGGACCTGTGGTTCTTATTTGAACACAGACTCACTCACTTGTGTAATGCATAGGGGAGAGAGACAGACAGGATAGAAGGAGGAGAACACCTGTTTTTGGGGTTGTTTTTTATACATCTTATACAGAGGAATTTTTTTCTGGGTTTTCTTCACCTTGAGGGTTTCCTAGGTTAAATGTTGTGTCTATGTTGTGATTTTGTTTCTATCAGTGATTCTTGATATGTTGCTGCTGTGATTTTGTTTCTATAAGTGATTCTTGATATGTTGCTGCTGTGATTTTGAATTGATTACTAGTGAATCTAGTCTAGCATATGAAATCTTAACATCATTATCCATATCCACAACTTGTATGTAAACCATGGTGGAATAGATTATTATACCATGGTATGGTTCGCTTCACCCTTATCTTATGTTAGAGGGATAATGGGAGTTGAATGAAAGGCTAGTTCTAAGGGTAGTATCCCTCTATGTTAAAAAAATTTAATCACAATTTAATGGCCTCCCAAGCCTTCTAAATCATATGAAGCACATAATCACCATGAAGTTTTGACTATAAAAGGAGTAACCAACAAATTTTTTAAGGGAAATACCCTTCTAGGAAATTTTCCCATATAGGAACCCTTGGTTATCCTTGTAAGGACCTTCTCAACCACCTTTCTTTCAATAACCTAAACCGCGAATCTGGAAAAAAAGGCTTCGGCTTGGACCCCATTTTATTAATGCGCAACACCTTATACTAGTAAAACTAGGATATAAAAATGTATCCATCAATATTTTCACATCAAAATGATTTAATTAAAAAGGTTATCTCTAAATCCATGAATAGAAGATAATGCCACTCATAACATAAATAATTAGTTTTGGAATTCTTGCAAACAAAAGATACCTATCCCATGTAAGGAGGTCAAAATATAAATATGGAGGACAGTGTATTCTCTTCTAAGTTCATTTAAGCCTAAAACATTTTGTAAGGTGACATTAAAAAAAAATCTCTACCTTCTCTCTCCACCTCATTATCTTCTAGGATCCAAGGTGTATTAGAGATGTATTATTTTTATATCAATTATTTATAATGAAGTATGTATAATTATGCAGGGAAAACATATAACATACCACATAAATGTGTTATCCTTGGGGCATCGTGAATTGTTCATACAAGCATTGCATGGAATTGAAATTCTCTTTGTGCATTTGTTGGTATAAAGATATCATACATAGTGACGCCCTTCCATAAGTTTAGTAACTCATCAATAAGGGGCTCCAATACACATCCATATCTTTGACCCGGTATTTACCTATTTTATTTAACATATAGTACATAATTACGACATATCTGAGTAAATAAAGATATATAAGACATTATTTCAAAACATAACTGAACATATACTAATAAACAAAAAAGAAGAAGACATAATTATGAAACGAACAAGACAAATGAGATGTTATAGCGTTAAAAAAAATGCTAAGCAAATTATAAATACCTGGAAAAATCATTGACAATGTTACGTTCCTTTTTTATTGACATTCATGGAGGCAAGCTATTGTTAATAACAAAACAAGGCCATAGCAAGTAGGTAGGACTCAGCTCTCCAAATGGATTGACACTGTCAACTTCCAATGAAAGCTTAAGATTACGAGGTTCTTCTTTAATCTTTGGCCATCTTTATTCTATATTCATAAATATAGATCCATCCACAGGAATTTGAAGAAAACCATATTCACTTATGTTATTTGCATGGTAGTCCATTAAATGTGTTATGCTTTTGCACCTGAACAATTGTCATAAACATGGAATTATAGGAATATAACGAAGAACCTTGCAATGCACCTTTTTTGTTACTTTGTCGACTCGATATCTACTCTTTTCACATTTTAGGCATTTGTCTTTCGACACATTATATTTATAGTAGAGAATATCATCATTAGGATATGCATGAATAGCGTGATACTCCATTCATCTTTCATTATTACATGTAATCTCGATATGTGCGAGGTAAAACATTTGACGGTGGTAACAAAAATTCACCTATCAATATACAACATAAAAAATAGTATGACTTGTTAACGTAAAGAATATTAGTCATACGTATTGCATCTAAATGTTGTAGACGATGATTAACTAACATTAAAAACAAGGGAAAAAATAAAAACGTTGTCGTCATGTACTAAATGTGACAAAATTAATATATTACATACCTTAGTAGGTGTGTCACACATGTGTTCGACGCACCATTTACAACCTTTAATTAGTTCAACAACAACAATAAAGTAGAGAGAAGAATTATTTTTGAGCCTTCATAAAGAGGTTCACTTTCCTTATGAAGTACAAGTATATCATAGGCAACATCAAACTGATTGTCATCGTCATCTATTCCAACATTATTAAATTTCTCCTAGATAAATCTATTTGTACCATATTCTTCATATTCTTCAACTGTGTTATTAGCATCATTATCTTCTTCCATAGGATCATTAGCTCGATCCTCAAAATTTTCTCCATGTTGTACTTCTTGATCAACATGCGATTGCACAAACTGTATCTATTCCTCCTCGAGCAATTCCCTAGGGCGATTTCTCTTTACAATTACAAACAATAAAGTAATATTAGTGTATATAACAATATTTAATGATACAAAAATTCACATATATAATATAGGAAAACAAAGACAACATAGACAACAACAAAGACAACTTAGGTGAGAGTGAGACACAAGACAACAAATCAATGATGAACCTTTTGCAACTTATCAAGATAATTAAGAATACAATTAAAATGATGTATCAACATGCATCTTGAAATAATTTTAAAAGAAACAACAAAAATACATTGTACTAGGAATAGACATGGGCAACAATGACATTTGAATGGGGACAATGTTGAAATTTTATCAAATTGTTTCTATATGTAGTGGAATTTGACAGGGGCAAAATGTTCACATGCATTGATGATATGGGAGGGTTTCCAGACTCAATGATGAGTCAAATCATTATCAATATATTTAATTTATTTTTATAAATAATTTATCAACTAGCATTACTATTTATGAAAAAATATGAATAGATATTTGGACTCTAAACACCTATTAACAAAAAAAAGAAAATCGAAATAAAAATTTAAAAATATATGTGTGTGTGTTATTTTATTAAATAAGAATAAAGTAAATTGTGATCCATATAACCCCTAACTCTAATCCCCTAAAATATATACAAAAACTAATAATACATTATTTTTCTTCTACAATTAACATATAAACATTAACGAAAACAATCTACAATACAAAGACATATAATGAATAACTTACTAATGGATGATATTAATGCCCGCCTTCAACGTGTCCATACTATTTACAATGTTTGACAGTCGTTTCTATTAGAAGTCTCCTTCATTTCAATCACTTCCATATTTTATAAGGGCAATAACAATTTGCATACTTTGAAGCCCCATATGCAAATCCCACATTTCATTGGCATCCTTGAGGAATGTTATGTGACATGTTTCCTCAATTTTTATGTATTTGTAACTTTGGAAGATATTCTTTGTATATTATCATTTTATTTTGTTGTACCCCCATCAGAGATGTGTTTTTTCCTCCTTCCGGGATGTCATTATTGTGTATGGACCTTGAGGTACAACCTCCATTGTAAGTTGGGGCAATAGTCCCCAGTGTAACATCATGTAATGTATTTTTGGAGTCTCTCTAGGAGAAGTTGGCCCTGTTAGGGTAAGAGGTCGGCCCCCGTCATGCAATAGGTCAGTCACTTGAAAGGTATAAATAGGGAGGCACCCTCCCTCATTTACACACACACTCAAGTTCACATGAGGAGAGATAGATAGGTGCAGAAGACTTATTCTTATTGGGTTTGATAATCTTGTGATATAGTCTTTGTGACGAAACTATTCTAAGGAAGTTTACAGGGTTTTCTCCTTTATGGTTTCACTGGTAAAAATATTTATGTCTTGTGTATCTGCTCTATCTTGTGTATCTTGTTGTACTTGTTATTCTTTTAGATAAATGTTATAACATGATTTTCCATACTTGATCATCATGCTTTGATGGCTATCCCTGTGCCTATGCAAACTCCTTTTACCTCTTTTTCTCACTATGAACCTGATGCTCCAGTGGAACCCCTTAAAAGACATTTTTATATGTATACGCGAGTCACAAGTCTACAGCCCACGTATACACGTATTGCACCACTGTCACCTGCATACATCAAGAAATGCGCTAAAAAATAAATAAAAAATATTTGGATTTTCCTCCCACTAAGTAATGAAGGAATTTTCCCTTAGCCTTCTTTATGTTGGACACTTCACCTCCTATTGAAGGGCTATATATTGATCTACTATGAAAAATTAGAGGGGGGTAACTTTGAGAGAAAATATACTATAGTGGAATTGTGCCCCATTTTTATGGACTTGAGTATACATCCCTTTTTCCTTGAAGCAACCATTAGTGTTATTTCCCAATCTTGCCTTGATATTTGTGAGCTTGCCTTTGTATGGAGGATTGAAGTGGTGGAGGCCCAGGAGGAGGGACTTAGTTTCTCGATTTTGACGAGGCCTAGACAAAGTTTGTCATATTTATCTATGTTTATATTAATAGAAATATCCATTTCTAATCCATTGCATGTGTAATTATAAATATTTTGTATCCATGGATGTAATTACTTTGATTATGTATTGGAATATAACATGCTAGATTAGATTGTAACACTTTTCATAATAATTCTTTTATATCTTGTTGTTGTTGAGGAAAATGTGTAGGTACAAGTTTGATTGAAAGCTCAACGAGGATCTACATCGAACATCCATAATAAGGTACGCTCCCTTTGTCCCTTGGTGTTAGTTTCTCTTGTATATCCAGCATGCTTGGAAATGGGTTTATTTCTGGTGCCATCCTGTCTGTTGTGGTCCACCCCAAGCCATAGGAGATCTTTTTTGTAACAGGATTGGGGACTCCACTAGGGATTTTCTTTTTGCTAGAGTTTGGGTGCATGATTGGATTGATTTGATCTTTACTTCTCTATGTTTTTGTGTCGCGTTCAGTGGTTGGCTAAGTTATTGGAAGTCTCTTGAATTAATTTGAGTATTAGCTCATTAGAGGAAATTTCACCTCAAAAAGGGCCTCCTAAAAAAATGTAATAAAATAATAGTTAAAATAATAAAATAATATTTATTAATTTTGGAGGAAGAAAAGAAAAAACTATTTTTTTGTTTGTATTTTCGACATATCCCCCTGTGTTTTTACTCAAATTTCGACCGAGAGAGCTCATTGGATGCGGAATCAACGAGTACCTACTCGGCATACTTTTGACAGACCCTGCTACCCCAAAAACAAGAAATACCTGAAAAAAATGTGATGATGATGTCATCATCACATTTTTTTAGGTATTTCTTGTTTTTTGGGAAGCGGGATCCTTCAAAAGTATGTCGAGTGGGTACTCGTTAGATGCGGAATTTAATTTTGCATCCAACGAGCTCTCTCGATTGAAATTTGAGTAAAACAACGAGGAGATATGTTGAAAATACAAACAAAAAAAAGTAGTTTTTTTTATGATACCTATCCCCAAATTTATATTAAAAAGTGTTTAAGACCTATACGGTATTTCAAATTTAAAGCAATTTCATTGCATAACACATGATGACATGGAATTTGAGTTAAATTTAAAAGGCCCATTTTGAGTTGAAATTTCCTCTAATGTTATCTTTCACCACCTCTTCCTTTGTATATGCGGGTTATAGACCTTACAGTCATGTAAATATGTGGGCTGTAGTATATTCAGTAGCATGCATACGCTATTGTTTCTTGAACAACCACGTACATCTCTCTTTGTGCTTGAGATTTGGATGTGTTGAGGTTTTAGGTGGGTTGTGAATATTGTTGAGTCTTCATGGGTCCATGTGCTTCCTGTTGACTGCCTCTATTGTGACCAGCAACATCTTTTTCATTGATTTTATTTGAAATTTATTCTCGTCATTTATCTTCTTTTTGCTTTATTATTAGTGCATTGACCGTCTTAGTATCAGTGTCTTGCTTGGCTTGTTTGTTGCTTGTTGTGAGGTATGCGAGTTTATAGAGTCTTTTTATTTGCATTTTCATAACACCTATGGTGAAAATACAAAAATATTTTTTCTTTGCATGTTTATTGCATTGTGCATATGCATTGATTTGGTACTTGCATTAGGTTTTCTTGGATTAAATTAGTGATAAGAATTTTATATAGGATTGGTTGCAAAGGTATTTTAAAGGAAATTTTTGCATTTCATGTATTGGCATACCCCCTTTTTCATGATTTAAAACAAGCTGCACTTGGAATTTTTTTTAGGTGTGCTTATTTACTTAATTATTGAGTCATAACCTCACTAGTTTCACATTCAATACCCTTTCATAATCACATCCTTAAAATTAACTCTTAAATTAAAATTGATTACACATTTTTATTTGATAGAGGTGCACCAACAAACTTAGGATTGTAGAGTCTTGGAATAGGGTGCCGTGAGTAAATATTTCAAAGACTATGAAATAAAACTACTAGGTGCCTGTCCAGGCGAGAAGTGAATTCCTTGGTATAAATAGTGTTCTCAGGAGGCTCCTCTTACATATGAGTTAAGCATGAGGCAACACACACATTCATGATGGGGATAGCCCCTTTCCACTTCCTGTTGAGTGCCGAAGATATTTAGAGGATATTTTTCATATCTAGGGGATTTTGAGGTACCTTTGGTGATTTTTTGCTTCGGGATTTGTTACCCTTCCCATACAGTAGATCCAGCATGCGACTTTCCTCCTAAGAATTGGTTATATTAAGGTGACCTTAGTTTCCTTACCTAGGTATCGCAGGGGGTACTTATAGAGGTTATTTTGTGAGTGTCCTGGCTAGGTATGGGTCGGATAGCACAGTCTCTATATGCGTTGAAGCTAAGGGACACTATAATTGGTTACACGCATATGGTTGTAGTGTATGGGAGTCTCATGCATCTACTAGGAGAGACATACTTGTTGCATTTGGGAGCTCACTTATCCTCCCTCTCTGCTTGTTTGCATATGACTTAGTTTTCTTAGGAGTGTGCTATTTTTGCATTAGTTGGGTATAGAGATCATACTTAGTTGATTCTTTGTTCTTTTGAGTCATTGTAGATTTATTTCTGGCACCTCGACAATCTTGACGTTTAGCAGGATTATCCCCTTGGAACCCTTCTCCTCCTCGGAAGAGGACTAGACATTCTAGGAAACATTTAGTACACTTTGATTCACACACGGTTCTCATTATGAGTACTACATCTGAGAACCTGGAGTTCCCTCCGTCTCTATCATCTGGAATGGGGGGAGGAACCATATGGATACTCGAAACTTTATTTTATGCTGACCCTTCAGGTGATGGTACTTCCCATACTACACGACCCCATTTATCATATTTTATAACTCCTTATAGGAGGTTTTCCTCGGAGAGGTTGCGTGTTGATACTCGGCTTACTCCCTGTAGCATAGGTTCATTTACATTCGACATGATGAATTTCACAATATTTATCCCATCATCTGCCACTAGTCCTGGTGCAGATCCTAGTGTTGGACTTGGGGGCATCAATGCTCCTTTTCTTTCTCATAGGTTTGGGAGTGATCATATTGCACCCTCTGCTCCATTTGTGGCAGGGGTTGCTCCCTTCATCCGGTCTTGAAACTAGGGTTCACTCTCTTGGGGGTGATAGTGGATGCATGAATGTTTGGGCCACTTCTTACATTCCATCTTATGTCCCATCGTCCACCATACTCGTTCCTCCAAATTCCTTCCTCATGTCACATCCTCCTTATGTCCCGCATGGTCCATTGGGAAGTAGTGCTCCTTATAAATATGTTGTCATCAGCTAGTGGTGTCGTATCTCGAGGCCATGTACCTCCTTATGTGTCTGGGGGGAAACCGACCTATCAATATTATAACTTTGGTTATATGGCGCTTCCTTCTCAAGGAATACCTAATCATCATATCCATGTGCAACCTTGTATGGGGCATAGTGGAGGGGGTTATTATCTGACCAGTCAAGGCTACGACCTTTATCACAATCAACCTTATGTGAACCTACCTATTCAGGGAACATGCAATCCTATGGAACAACCTAAGCTCCCCTTTTTGGATACTTTAAACCTACCTAACCTTTCAATTTTGACCAATGATCTGGTGTCTCATGATCCGACGTGGTCGGTTGTTCCCGTTAAACTTCCTTTGGACATTCCAAATTTTGAAGGTAAGAATGGTGAGGACCATAGAGAGCATGTTACTACTTTCCACCTCAATGCACCCTCACGGGTCCTTCCACGAAATGGTATATAGAGCTACCAAGGGCCACCTGTCAGACTTTTAATGACTTATACATGACCTTTCTTAACCACTTTCAACTACTGATATATTATGATTTCGGTACCAAGCTCTTGTCGACATTTCAGTAGGATAAAGCCATGCATATTTCTAATCATATTAAAGGGTGGTGTTAATGAAAGAGGTTGGTTAAGGCCAACATTTTGCCCTAGTTTTTATTGGAATGGTTCCTCAAATATTTATTGCCTTATATCGCGAAAGATTTTTCGACATCCGGAGTGTGTAATGAGGAACAAGCTATCTTTAGGGATTAGAAATTGGATTTGATCTATGCTTAGTCTGGTATTTTATATAATATTATCCTTAATGTGCCATAGTCGAACTTCCATCCTGAGTTCAATCTTGGGACACATGTTGATGGTATTGTTGGCTCTGCAAGTGCCAAGGACGTAGACCAGGTTACACATCAAATGTGAGATTTCTATATTAATAAGTCTGCAATAAGATAGGCTACGACCTTGTCCACTCCCACCCAGTGGGTGGATGTACACTCAGTGCAGTCATTGGATCAGATGGGTAACCAGAAGCCTAGAATATATAAAATAAAGGGAAGAAATAATAAACGAGGTGGAAAATAGGAAGGACAATCGAAATGATGACAAGAATACAGATAATGTTGGGGGGTACAAGAATCCTAAATGGATGGTTAAATTCCCTTGCAAAATTCATGGGGGAGACCATCTGACATACTTGTGCCCTCGTATTGAGGATGCCTTGAAGTACATCACGCAGAGCCCAGTTGTGTTCACTGACCCTTTACCTCATAATCAAAACATGGCATCGAGGATCATGAACACTGGAAGCAATTCTGGTGGGTATCAAAACCTGTCGGTGGTAGAAGGTGGACATGGTTGCAACAACATGATGTCAACTGCTAATGTTGTGAATTGCTCAAAAGATTATGGTTCCTCACAACCCAACCTGAAGAAGAGCCCGAACCTCCTGAAATTTTGTTGCATATTGATAATCCTAAAGCGATACCTCGCATACCTAAGGGATTCCTCAAGCATTCGGGACACAATCCTAATTCTTGAGCCACCCAACATTACTCTATTGTCGAGGATTTGGGCCACACTCCCTATGCAATGTCAGCTATGGAAGTTCTTCAGACTTTTCCTTCGCAGCGGAGAGCCTTATTGTCTTCTCTTAGAGAAGTTGATCCTAATGCCTTCACCGTAGTTAGATTTGAAACCCATGAGATCTAACCTCTCTTTCCTTACCATGTGGTCCTTCTATTCCATGTGGAGTGTCTCAACAACACCATTAAACATACAGTTATTGATGAAGGTGTTGTCTACTCTGTGATGTCTCTGGCTTGTTGGAAAGGCCTTGGTTCATCCACATTGTCAAAATCAAGGACCATGTTGATTGTGTTTGATGGATGATCATTTCAATGGCATGGCATTATTACTTCTCTTCAGGTCTAGTTGGGAGGGAATACTGCATCGATCGAGGCTGAGGTAGTTGATGCACCCCTTGAATACAATCATTTACTAGGTCGAAATTGGATTTACGATATGAAAGTGTTCATATCATCTATATTTCAAGTGGAATGCTTCCCTTTTGAGGATCGGATTGTGATGATCGACCAGATGTCTTTCGATAATTTTGGTTCCTCTGCATCATCGAGATTGACTATCCCGACTATTTATAATTATCAACCAACAACTAATAATGTTGGTGTCAGAATGTATCCAATGTTAATGGGTACTCATTTCAGCACCAATCCTAGTTATTAGCTCTACCCTTAGTAGTGATTCATCACCTATGAGTTTGGTCCCATTTTGTACTAGTATGTATTTGGATGACCCATGGACTCTTCCTTCTTTGAGCACTTCAGATGAATATGCTAGACCTACTAGCATGAAAATGTCTTTGTTTGTACCGTAGGTTGCGTATGAAGCTACACTTGAGCCTACTGTAGACCCCAGTCCTTTCTCTTCACGGATAGAGGAGGAGGATCTTCTTGCACTTCCTGCTTGGGAGGGTGCGTTAGAATGCTCACATGATTGCCTTGATGAGATTTTTCCTTCAGATGAAGGGATTCTCAAGGCCATGAATGGTCCATAACAGCCTTGGGAGGAGTTGCATCATCGAGCTTACTTCCTTGTGGAGCTTCATGGGTCGAGCATGATGACTTTAGGATAACCTTAAGAGAGAGTGTTGTTTACCCTATGGTCCCATTAGGTACTCATGGTATATATGCCAAATGGAACATGGAGAACTTATCTCCTACGATTCCTATCAACATCTTTCGGGTTCCTGGTAAAATAGAGAATGTGTACATCGGTACGGACTCCTTGCATAATGAAGTCAAGAGATACACCAATATTTTTAAAGAGTTTCACAACGTCTTTGCTTGGTTGTATGAAGAAATGCTAGGAATTGACCCTCGCATTATTGTACATGAGATTAAAAGATATCCAAATGTTAAACATGTTCGACAATGCCTATGTGCAATGAACCCTCGCAAAGCGCCTGCTATTAAGGCTAAGATAGAGAAACTTCTCAAAATCGGTTTCATCTTTTGGGTTCCCTTGATGAATGGGTATCCAATCCACTTACGGTATATAAGAAGCAGGGAACCATCCATGTGTGCACAAATTTTAGAGACCCGAATAGGGCCTGTCCGAAAGATAATTTCCCCACACCATTCATTGACCATATTTTGGATGAGTGTGTGGGAAGCAAAGTTTTTTCATTTATGGACATATTTTTGGGGTACAACTATAACCAGATACATCTAAACCTGAGGACCAACATAAGAATGCATTCATTTGTCCTTGGAGTAAATGCCTTTCGTCCTTAAAAATGTTGGAGCCACTTTTCTGGGAGCTATGCCTTTTTCTTTCCATGAACTCAAGCATATTATCGAGGTTTATTTGGATCATTTAGCTGCTCACTCTCGTTTGAGGGTGGATCACTCAGATCATTTTTGCTTGGTCTTTGAAAGATGTCATCGTTACAAAATTTGGTTAAACCCTCAGAAGTGCATATTTTGTGTGAAAGTTGGTTGTTTGGTGGGATTCATTATATCGAAGGAGGGGATTAGGGTCGATCAACTAAAGGTTGAGGTAATACTTTAGTTGTCTCTCCTGCACACAATTCGACATCTTTAGAGTCTCCAATCGATGGGAAATTTCTTACGTTGATTCGTTATCAATTATGGCTATTTGACCAAGGGTTTTATGCGCTTATTGAATAAGGATAATCCATTCATATGGGATGAGTGAGCCCCAGAGTCCTTTGAAATCCTTAAGAAATCCTTGGCATCGACCACCATGCTTACTCCACCTGACTATAGCTGTAATTTCTTGTTATATGTGGTCACGTCTCAAGAGATGATTGGTATGGTTCTGGTCCAAGCAGATGATGAGATCCAAGAGCACATTATCTATTATCTTAGTCAAAATATCATTGATGTTGAACTTAGATATAGTCACGTTGAGAAGTTGGACTTAGAAACTGTTAATGCAGTCCAACTGTTGAGACACCGTGTCTTGTTTCATCATACTACCGCCGTAGCTCACATCAATCCATTTCAGTTTGTCTTGACCAAATGAATGATTGCGGGGGAGTATAATAAATGGATAGTCATTTTGCAAGAATTCGACCTAGAATTTTTTCGGCAAAATCAAAGAAGTCGTTAATCTTTGCGAAGCTCATATCTTATATCCCCAGTCTAAAGGAAGATAGGATTCCTAAGGATTTGTTCATGTATGAGCATATTTTACTCATTTCGATTATTGACCCTTTGTATGGTGATATTATCATCTATCTACAGACTTTGAAGGTTCCCTCTCACCTCTCGAGGGTTGAATGACGATGCCTATGTCATAATTATAAGAACTACCATATTATCAGTGACGCATTATATTGTCAGGGTGGATTCCATTTTGCATCATTTTTTGACTCATGATGAGGTTGAGACTGTGTTGAATGATTCTCATGGTGGGGCGTGTGGTGGTCATTTATCTGTGCTTGCTACAACCCAAAAAATCCTTAGAGTGGGCTACTATTGGTCATCAATCTTCAAAGATTGTGTTAATGTGGTTAAGTGATTCCACCCTTGCCAAGTGCTTGTGTGGAATATGTGCTTGCATCCCACCCCATTATAACCTATTATTACTGTCGGTCCCTTCACTAAGTGGGGGGTGGACTTCATGGATTGAAACCCAGCGTCAACTGGGGGGCATAATCATATTATAGTGGTCATAGACTATTTCATTAAATGGGAAGAGGCTATGCCTATAATTAAATATACTAGTGATACGGTTGCTCACTTCGTGTTCAACCAGATTATCACTCGGTTTGGTATCTCGAAGGAGCTTGTCACTAGCCATGGCAAACACTTTCAAAATAAGATGATGGTGGAGTTAGCTTCAAAACTAGGGTATAAGTAAGAGCACTCTTTTTCTTATTACGCTCAAGTGTATGGCCAGGTTGAAGTAATTAATAAGTCCCTTAAGGCCATTTTACAAAGAACCATTGCACAAAGAAAAACTAACTAGAATATCATGCTTTACCCTGCTTTCTGGGCTTATCAAACCACAATCAATACTGCCACTAGATTCTATCCTTTTCACCTAGTACACAGGGTGGAGACAGTATTACCGGTTTATTACGATATTCCTTCATTAAAACCATCCATAGAGTTCCTACTTGATACTTCAGAGTTATAAGAACATTTGGTCCACTTAGAGCACCTAGATGAGTAGCGATGGGATGTCATGGTGGCTCTAGAGGTGGATAAGCATCGCGTTAAATCCCAGTATGATAATTTTGTCCATCCCTATTAGTTTAGTGAAGGTGACTTGGTCCTTTTCTATGATCTAGCTAGTGAACCTCTTGGGGCGAGTAACTTTAAGCCTATGTGGCATGGTCCTTACGTGGTAAAGTGTGTCCTAGAGAAAGGATCCTATGAGATGGAGGATTATCAAGGGAATGCCTTGGTGGAGGCCAAAAATGGGCTCTATCTTAAGAAATATTATGCTTAACATTTAGCCGAGGATGACATCTTGTTTTTTTTTTTTTTTAGTGTTATTGGTGAGTTAACATGCTTCCTCTTTTGTGGCATATGTTGACAGGATCTTCGATATATTTAGGATTCGTTGATTGTACCAACTGCCACACCCAAAACCTAGTTGCATCTTCCTAGGTTATTTATGCACCTGAGGGTCAGTTGGTGTCTTCGGAGGTGTTTGTCTCCGACCTTCATCTAATAATGTTGTTGAGTATAGTGTTGTGATTGAATTATTGTGTGATGCCATTTCCAATGGTATCCGATCTCTTGAATTTTTCTTCGAATCCTAGTTAGTGGTGTCACAGTTGATTTGATTGTACCAGGTTAGGGATCCTACATCAATGAGAAGGTTCGTAAGGGTAATATTATTGGAACGACAATTTGATTTCATTACATACATTCATATACCTAGACTTTATAATCATGTTGTCGATTCATATGTGAATTACCTGTTAGAAAGGCACTAGTCACATCCATAAAGAAGCATAAAAAATTTAAATCACATTCATATTTAAACACATTTGTAAATATAACAAAACTATCTCTATTAGTTTTTATTTTCGAATAGAGTCCAAAATGGTGTCATAGTACAAAATGTCATAAGTACAAAAATAGAGCTTTGAGCCACCAAAATACACACGTCCAATACAAAATGTCATAAGTACAAAAATAGAGCTTTGAGCCACCAAAATACACACGTCCAATACAAAATGTCTATATAGAAATCTATGCCTATGGGCCTAAGTGATTATCATGATAACATATGACTGCATTGGCCAATCACCTGAACAAGCTAACCCACAGATGGGGTACTCCTACTACATGGCTCTACATAGCCTTGGGCAAATCCTTGACTTGCACCATGGGTATCATGTGAGTCATTTGGAAGGTGTTGCCATGTATGTTCTGGAGCACCTGCTTTGCATCCACGCCGATAATCTCCTCACCTCGTCCCCTCCATCAATGTCGAGGGAAACCCTCTGGTCATCGCAGATGCATTTCTACGCAAATATCGAATGCCAGTGCTCGTCACTGCCAAAAACATGTTTTTTATTCCTAAATACATAAAAAAATGCAAAAAATATTAATAATTCAAAAAACCATACACATGGGATCTTACATATATCACCATATGCGGACCCTGGTGGTAGGGGCATGTAAGGATCTCCACAGAATTCTATCCCTACATAAGGGTAGTAATCTATGGCTATGACATGTTATCACCACCAGTGGAAGAAGTCGACGGAAAAAGGAGGAGGTGTCCTGCCTCCCCTAGCCTCTGCATCACCTCCTCCTAGCGAATCTGGGCTAGATCTTATAGACTGTGAGGAGGGACCTCAACTCTAGGTCTAAGGCTTGGTACCCTCTCAAAGAATAAGTGCTCAAAATAATGGCGTACCTAAAGTTATTTATCCTACCTTTCTTGTAGTCAGTCGGTTGTTTCTTCATAGTGACCATCAATTTTGTGCTCAAGTCATATACCATAGGTATCATGCACTCTACCGAGTAGAACATGATAGGTCGTGAAGACTGATGAAACGATTCCAAACATGTTATTCTATCCAATACCAAAACTATCACCTTGAGACTGAGACTTTGGATAGCGTTCACCAAAACTTGACTTCTGATCTTTTTATGTCAAGAATGCAATACCGAGCTATGTACTCCTCAATAGTGAGTCCTCTTCCCACTCCACGATCTCATAAGTTCACTACCTCGCTTCGATAGGATACTCCTGTGATGAAGTAGATGTCCTCTACTTCTAGTCTCAATGGCATACCATCCAGTATAAATGCCTCTGTGTCTGGATCCCAGTAATCTATGAACATCTAGAGGAGTCTTGGTTGGGACCTCCAACCCCCAAGGTTCCAAAACTTGTACAAACCACTCCTTCTTAAGTCTTGTTGAGCATTCACATCACCAAGTATTTTGCCTATCAACATCTTCGTCCTCACGTTCTCTCCATTCCAAAACCATCCTGCCAAGAAAAACATAATTTTTGTGAGATTTCACCATAAAAGTTGGCATACTCTACCCTGTATGTGACTGTTCTTTATAACAGTAGTGTATATACGTGGGTAGGATTTTTTTTTACTGTGTACATCAATCCCTATACATGGCTCAATGAACTATGACCTACGTGGGCTGGTATCCTTAAGTTTGGTTTCCTCATGCGTAAAAATACACAACCAAAACTAAAAACTTAATGCATGGAATAAATGAGGAATGTGATTATGAATTCCCCGGTCCTCACGGATCTAGATTTCATGGCTCATAGCTCCCAGAATCATCGATTGAAGTTTCAAAGTCAAAGTTGCTCCAAATGCACTATTTTGGGTAAAAAACAAATGGTATGGTAAGAATGTCATTTTTTACTATTTATAAAAAAAAATTACCCACTTGGCCTATAGTTTGGACTTCTTATTAACCATTTTCATCTATTTGGACTATTTTTGTTGTGTAGGAACCTCTTGTGATGCAATTTCACCGATACTTTGACATGTTCATGCATGTGGCATTTATATTACTCAACTAGCATATATGATAGGATCATTTTTCCGCATCCATCCTTCATTATTGTATGACTATATCACCTTAACCATAGGTACGAACCCACTTCCTGATGAAACAGAACCTTCATACCGCTACTAGAAGTGGAATTACATAAGTGGTAGAGCTTTATTTATCATGGGTACCCTAGTTAGATCATGTTTCTCCATTTGGTTCCCATGCTGAGCATCCTCCTTTAGGTCTGGGAGTCCCTTCTAGTCCCACCATGTCTTCGAGTAAAGACCTTCATGTTATTTCTTGAACTTTATGCTAGCCATATCCTATTGGGACTCCCTTTTGTATCAAGTTGTAACTGCATTTGCATATGTTCACTTGTCGTATTGAGCTTTTTGTCATCTCCTTGCTTCAATTCATAAGCCATATAGCTCAATCTTGCCTCAATCCTAGCCAATCAGAGTCTCCCATATATCGTTTTTAGCTTGATTATGCCTTACCCAAAGGAGACATCCCCTCGAGTGTCCTTATCATGCATATGCTTCCTTGCATTTAGCATAGGTATGTTCCACTGCTTGGAACTAGTTTTATTTCCTGCAGCACTCATTTCCTCCTTAGTGTACTATCAACAATTTTATTCTTTTTCAAGCTTCTCAAATATGAAAAAGACCAAAAAACCCATAAAAGATAAAAAGTCGGGTGGGAAATGATATTACTTTCTAGTATGACTTTAGGAGTTGTACTTCTTATTCTGAGTTTTCTCCACTAAGTGGTTATGCTCCAGTCCCTATGGAGCCTATGTTTATGCCTCTTATGTCACAAAGTTTTCCCAGTATGCATTTTCAGTTTATGCTACTATGAGTCTTCATATGCCTTTGTTGTTTGAAGGAAGTTTTAACTTGATTCGGTCATTCCTCAGTTATCTTGTCTTTGCATGTTGGCCATTCCTGATACATCGGTTACTTTCTCATGCACATCTTGTTCGTGTTATTCCAAATTATCTAGTGTTGTTGTCTACCTCATGTTGGTTGATGGGGGATGCCTTAATCCCCTCCTTCAAGTGGATTCCATTCCATTTACTTCAGGACATCTATTCTGGAATAGGGATCTAGAGTCCATTGAGTTCCTTGATACTTGTAGTCATCAGTGGCAGGTTCTCTTTCCCTTGACACATTTGGGAATATATCAATGTACCCTGATCGATGGATTCTCTCAAGTGTTTGACCTCAACACATCTATTCACACTTATTTGTTTGCACTATGTACCTTTATTCCCATTATCATATTTATCGATGGGATATCTCGCATCTATTAATGGTATACATCAATGACCAGTAATCAAATGATGGTCCATCATTTTTGGATACGACACCTTTATCAGCATGATGGGACATGTACTAGCGACAATTTGTGTCAAAGACCTCCTAGCTTGGTGGAATTCCATATATGCTACCTCCTTGATCGTGTTAGTATCTATGAGATTTCAGCTCTCATGACCAGATTCCATTGTACCATTTGATGTCTTCATTTAGTATGGAGACCTTAAATCATTGTATATTGTACGTGGCGATAACCACACATGACATATGTCTAGTAGGCCTATTCATGGCCATGATACTCTTATGTATTCGAGACTGCTATGTCTTTGAAGTCATGTATAGAGATCTATCATTGTATTGTATTGATGAGTGGCTGGTTTTTTCCACCTGGGTCTTAGTTACCCCACTTTTGGGGCTATTATAATGTATTTAGGCCATCGTGTACCCCTCTTACCTCAAACATTAGGGTGCATCTATTATAGCGTGATTTTCCACACCTGGTCATCATGCTTTGATGGCATATCTTGTCCATATGTAGACTCATTTTACCTCTTTTACTCACTATAACCCTGATTCTCCAATGGAACCCCTTAAAATACATTTTTATATGTATACACAAGTCACAAGTCTACAACTTGCATACAGACAGCTTGCACCACGGTCACCTGCATACATTGGGAAATATGCTAAAAAACAAAAAATATTTGGATTTTTTCACCACTCCGTAACACAGGACTTGTCCCTTGGCCTTCCATATGCCAGGAAACACTCCACTTCGACCCTTCACCTCCTATTGAAGGGCTATATATTGAGCTACTATGAAGCATTAGAGGGGGGGGGGATTTGAGAGAAAATATACTATAGTGTAATTTTTCCTCATTCTTATGTACTTGGGTTTGCATCCCTTTGTCCTTGAAGCAACCATTAGTGTTATTTCCCAAGATTTCCTTGATCTTTTTGAGCTTTCTTTTGTATGGAGGATTGAAGTGGTGGAGGCCCAGGTGTAGGGACTCAGTTTCTCGATTTTGATGAGGTGCCGACAAATTTTGTCATCTTTATCTATGTTCATATTAATAGAAATATCCATTTCTTGCCCATTTCATGTGTAATTATAATTTTTGTTTATCCATGCATGTGATTACTTTGATTATGTATTGTAATATAACATGCCAAGATTAGATTCTAACGCTTTACAAGTATCATGCTTGTATATATTGTTGGTATTGAGTGAAATGTGTATCTACAAGTTTGATTGAAAGCTCAACGGGGATCTACATCGAACGTCTAGAATAAGTTATGCCCCCTTTGTCCCTTAGTGCTAGTTTTGTGTGTATATTTAGCATGCTTGGTCGAAATGGGTTTATTTCTGGTGTCATCATGTCTGTGTTTATCCACCCCAAGCCATAGGATATCTTCTCGATAACAATAAATATCATAATCAAGATAATTAGATTATAAAAACTAACATGGTATCAGAGGCTCTATGAAATAAAGAACTGTGCAAAAGAAGAAACTATGACTTCCTAGTTCAAGGTACTCCCTTCACAGGTAATCAAGAAAAGTGGGCTAGGATAAATAGCCTCGATAGGGCACATCTTTTTGTGGAATAAAAATCATATTTGAAGAAGTTTCATTTTTGACCCTGTCACTAGTGTCGGGGAAAACTAGGGAATCACGTTTCGGAGGATTCCCACCTCAATATTCAGAAAAATAGCTTGCTGAGAAACTCACCTCAAGGAGGTTCATATTTCTGTCCAAACAGAATTACCAAACTCCAAGTTTGGAAAATTAGGGTTTCTCTGATAAACCCTAGGTCATCCAGCTTCGGAACAAGTTCGGACACCTCAAATCAGTAAGATCTAAGTCTTTGTTATTTCCATTTGAGGTTCTCATCTGAGAATATGACTCGTCATACTCAACTTGAGGACAAGCCTAGAGGAGTTGATAACTTCTAAGCATGGAAGTACATAATCTCCTTGATCCTTGAATAGAATGATTTTGAACAATACATCAATGGATAAGTTCCAGACCCAAAGGGAGATGAGGCTAAGGCTACTCATAAGAAGAACTTGGTTAAGGCCAATAGAATCATTGCATATTCTATTAAGGATAACCTCATCCCCCATGTGTCGTCCTTCAAGACACTAAAGGAAGTATATGATGCTATGACAAAGATGTTCAAAGGAAAGAACATCAACCGAAAGATGACATTGAAGAACCAACTGAAGAAAGCGAAGATATAGAACTCAGAGACTATACAATCATGCTTCCTTAGGGTTGCTCAAATCAAGGAACAACTTGAAGCAATTGAAGAAAATGTAGAATAAGGAGAGATTGTGATGACTACCTTGAATGATCTCCCAAGATCATGGGACTCGTTCACTCAAGGAATATGTGCAAGAAGGAAGTTGATATCTTTCATCCAACTCCGAAAAGAATTCACACAAGAAGAATCTCAACTCATAACAAGAGAAGAGAAGATGGGAGCAACTGAAGATCAAGCTCTCATTGTTCACACAAGGAAGAACTATAAGAAGAAGGAGAACCACCATTGCAACAAGAAGAAGGACAAGAAACAAAAGAAGTCCATAAAAGATACTTCCAACATACGATGCTACACTTGTGATGAAAAGGGACACTTTGCAAGAGACTGTCCCAAGAACAATGACTCCTTCAAAAAAAAGAAGAGATATCATGCTCATACCGCCGAAGACGATGAACCAACAAACAAAATATTCAGAAGAGAGATGGATGATTTAGGTGAAGAGTATGTGCCAATCTCAGCACTCATGAGCACTATCTCACATGGAAGCAATGATTGTCTTGTAGATAGTGGGAAATCTAAACACATGACAGGATACAAATAATGATTTTTCAACATGTCAAAGCATGAGTCACATCACAAGGTGAAACTTGTGGATGATTATTAATAACCCATACAAGGAAGTGGAGAATATTCATACAAGATAGACTCCAAAAATCTTTAAAGATGAAGGATGTGCTATATGTTCCAGGATTAAAGAAGAATCTTCTCTCCATCTTTGCACTAGATGCAAAGGGAATGGGAGTTGCATATGTTGATGGCCAAGTTCTAATGTGTCCTAAAGGAATTACAATAGATGATGCAACAATAATTGGATAACAAGACAGAGTCTTGTACAAACTAAAATGATAGCCTAAACAAGCATTGGTTCATGAGTCAGTATAACCAAGTGAACTATGGCATCGAAGAATTGCACATGTGCATTGCAAAGCACTACTGATTGCTATAAATTTGAGCATATAGATATGTAGACAAATACACAACTCACAAAGAAGATCTCACAATTTACTCAGCAATTGAAGAATGAAACAGAGACAAATACACAACTCACAAAGAAGATCTCACAATTTACTCAGCAATTGAAGAATGAAACAATGAAAAAGGCTTGCAGTTGTGAATGCTTTCATTAATCAAAAAAGTAATTCAGATGATAATTACAATAATGTAAAATGGCTTTAATAGCCACAAGCAATTCGAATCCACATTAGGAAGTTCAAATTGATTAGACTCTACTTGACTGTAGGTAACCAATACTTTGTCTAAATCACTATCAGAGGACCCAGTAGTTAACTGTCCTTGTCTAAATCATAACCGGAGTTCATCGGAGCTTTGAAACACAACCAAGTGTTACATTTAGTGTTGACTAATGGTTAACTGACTGTGGTAGGTGAGAAATGCGCCCCACATGTGTGCAATCAATTAAACCTAGCGCTAACTGAATGTAGAGGGATAGAACTTAATGTAACTGACTCCTAACTTGGCTTGATTAGTCATTAACTGAAGTGAACTGACCTTGGTTGATTTCGGCACTCCCAGTTGCTTCCTAAATTGTAGGGATTGATCTAGGAGACTCCTAAACTTATGCAATCAAGTGCAATAAGTGGCAGTGAGCCTCAATTAGTGTTCCCCACACTTTGGTAACTGAAACATGTGCCCCAATTAGGTCAAGTTTACCCAATGGTGCTAATGACTATAAATAGACTGGATGGACTCCTGATTTAGACATGACTCCCGATTTAGACATATGACCAAATTTGGACAAGGGAGGATTAATAATCCTAACACCCCCCCTGAATGCTAACTTGGACAAACTATGGGCCCTGGTAACTAAGACCATAGGTCACCCATTACATCAAGTAAAATAAAGTAACTGCTCAATACAAGAAGTTAGGGCAAAAACCACATGGGAAAAAGAGCCCTCCTTCTAGCTAAGCAGGTAGAATCAGGTCTCAAGTTTGAAAAACTTGAAAAAATGTTGTTGCAATCTTCATCTCTATGAGGTAGTGAAGCAGCATGCATGGTGTGCTATGCACAGGTATTCTGGGGCCTGGCATGTAGACTTCTCCTTTTTCTCCAAAAATGATGATGGAAGGAAGGAGGAATGTAACTTTTGTCTCTTGCTGAATGAAGAGGTGTATAATCATATCCATTCTTTTGAATGCAGTAAGACTGAGCCCTTGCCATATTGCATCTTACAGGAAGTCTATTACATCTCTCTGAAGGAGGCAAAATAGTATGGCATAGCGCAAGAGTCTTTCCTTTCTGAGTGTCAGGTGAGTTTCCAGTCATCTTCCTAGCTTCCAGTTTGGAAGTAGGGACTGAATCTAGATCTGAGTCACCCTGAATCTTAATGTCATAAACTGATATAGATGGATCTCCAATACTAGTAGAAGCTGTAAAAGAAGTAGATGCAATGGTTTTACCTTCCCTTGCAGGTGGCTGCTGAGAGTACACTGGTTCTGAAGGAGGCATGAAATGTGAGAACTCATATGCTCTTGAAGCATGATTCGCAATACCCTTTTCTATGATGCTCCCAGTAGAGATATCTGTGATCTCCACTGAGTCAGGACCAAAGATCACTCGCTTTGGAGATCCAGTATGGGTCATCTGATAGACAGATAATAGGTTTGAAGCCAGGGAGGGAACAAACAACACATCTTTGAACCTTCCATGTTCAAGTTGGATAGAGCCCTTCCCTTTGGTTTGGACTTTACTGTTATTTCCCATCTGAATACTAGGACCATCAAAGGATTGAAAAGAAGAGAATGATTCTATGGATGCAGCCATATGGTTGGAAGCTCCAAAATCAATGAGGAAGGCAGGTGTTGATGTGCACCAAGCTTTCAGTGCATGTCCTTTCCTTTGGTATTCTTCTTCTTCTTCTTCAGAGTCTTCCTTCCTTGCACTAGAAGGTACAGAAATGTTGTGCCTTTACAAAAGAAGATCCATTTCATCAAGTTGTCTTCTCATACAGGAGCTTTCTGAATGGAAGCCCCTTCCACAGTAAGGGAAGAGGACCTTGCCTTTGCCATTATTCTTGCTTCTCTTCGAACCTGAAGATTCTTTTGACTGTTCAGACTCATCTCTTTGCTTCCCTCTGTCATTCGCTACCTTATCTCCTCTTGCAACAAGAGCTAGATATTTGGGAGATCGAATGATCCCCATTTGGATCAATTTATCATTCTCAGAAATAAGAGATTGAATGAAAGCATTAAGAGTGGGCATCTTCCAATTCGGAGTAGTGAGCCTTACTATTTGGAAGGTGGATACAAAGACTGAGTAGTATGAATTGAGCTTTGTGAGAATAGAAAGGATGAGCTGATCTTCATCCTTCTTCATTTTTCATTGCTTCAACTGATATATCAGGTTCTTGAACTTTGAGAAGAATTCATTTAGAGATTCGAAATTTGATGGATTGAGAGTAATCAGATCATTTTCTAGCTAATGGATCCTCATCTCATCATGCTTCTCAAACAAGGAAGCAAGCTTGTCCCAAACCTCCTTGGGAGTGTCCAAGTCTTGGATGTGAAATTGAAGATCCCTAGAGACTGAGAATTGCATGAGTCCAATGGCTTCATCAAGCCTGTTCATGTACTTAGCTTTGTCTTTATCTGATTCTGGCTCTTCCTCTGTTTCTTCTATGAGTCTGAAGAGATGCTTGGTGCGGAGCAATAATTTCATGTCATCCTTCCACTGGTGATAGTTGAAGGGAGTGAGAGGCTCTATTTGATGAGCCATTTCGAAGTAATAGGAAGAACTGAGCTGCTGTAGCGAATGCAATGAGAAGGAGGCTGCTTGTAGCGAATGCTGTAAGAAAAGTTGATAACCTGTCACACAATCAAACAAACAAAATGATCCAGTTGGAGATCTGAGGAGGAGAGGAGTCTTGTCCACCGAGGCTCTGATACCATGTAAATTTGAGCATATAGATCTGTAGACAAATACACAACTCACAAAGAAGATCTCACAATTTACTCAGCAATTGAAGAATGAAACAGTGCAAAAGGCTTGCAGCTGTGAATGCTTTCATTAATCAAAAAAGTAATTCAGATGATAATTACAATAATGTAAAATGGCTTTAATAGCCACAAGCAATTCGAATCCACATGAGGAAGTTCGAATTGATTAGACTCTACTTGACTGTAGGTAACCAAGACTTTGTCTAAATCACTATCAGAGGACCCAGTAGTTAACTGTCCTTGTCTAAATCATAACCGGAGTTCATTGGAGCTTTAAAACACAACCAAGTGTTACATTTAGTGTTGACTAATGGTTAACTAGCTGTGGTAGGTGAGAAATGCGCCCCACATGTGTGCAATCAATTAAACCTAGTGCTAACTGAATGTAGAGGGCTAGAACTGAATGTAACTGACTCCCGATTTAGACATGACTCCCGATTTAGACATATGACCAAATTTGGACAAGGGAGGATTAATAATCCTAACAATTGCAAGCAAAGTAGTCTTAGGAATTCTATAAATCTAGGAAAAGCATGAAGTCATTTGCAAATGATGTACACATGGAAAGAATGCAAAGAAGACATTTTCGAACAATGAAAGAAAAGCTAAAGTAATACTAGAGATAATACACTCATATGTATGTGGTCCCATGTCTTCCAACTCACTAAGCAGGTATGTGTACTATATTTTCTTTATAGATGATTTCTCACGTAAGACTTGGATATATTTCTTGAGAGGGAAGAATGAAGTATTCAGTAAGTTCAAGGAATACAAAGCCTTGGTCGATAAGCACACTAAAAGGAAGATCAAGACTCTACAGTCAGATAATGGCAGAGAGTTCACCTCAGAATAATTCAAGGAACTCTATAGAGAGTCTGGGATTAAGAGGGAGTTACACACTCCATATAATCCTCAGAAGAATGGTGTTGCGGAATGGAAGAACCGAACCATAATGAAAGCAACGAAGGTAATGCTACATGACCAGGATCTTCCAATGCACCTTTGGGAAAAGGAAACAAGGACAACTGTGTATATACAAAATCGTACTCCTCATTGAGTACTTGACAACAAGAATCTTGAAGAGGTTTTCTTAGGAGAGAAACTAGAAGCCAACAATCTCAGAATATTTGGCTTCCCGGTATACATACACATCCCAAAGGAGAAGAGATCCAAGCTCGATCCTTCTGGGAGGAAGGGTATATTCATAGGATACAATGATACATTAAATGCCTACCAAATATCCTTCCCAGGATTCAAGAAGATCAATATCAGTAGAGATGCAACCTTTGATGAGGACTCGACATACCCTAGATCCACGAGGCTACTTATTGAAGAGGTTGATGAACTTGAAGGAATGAGAGTCCGAGGTACATAAATTGTAGAATTGATTGTTGAATACCATGAAGATCATGACATGGCAGAACCACAAGGCCCTATAGAGACAATTCACGAGAAGGACTCCCACAAGAGGAAACTAGCATGGTCACGGGAGTTCATACAAGAAGCCGAAAGGTATGGCACTCCAGAAGGGATGCAGAGAAAAAGGAAAATACCAAATCCTTACAACAGCTATGTGGACCTACTGTGTGACATCATCGGCAAGCAACCTTCCACCTATGAAGAGGCCGCAGAAAATAAAGAATGGAAGGATGCCATGATCAAGGAGTATCAGTCGATTATAAAGAGTGATGTTTGGGAGATAGTTCTGAGACCGGAAAGGAAGTATCTCATGACTTCGAAGTGGATCTACAAGATCAAGCATGATGCAGATGGAAACATCGAGAAATACAAGGAAATATTTGTAGCACGAGGCTTCTCACAGAAAGAAGGCATAGACTACGAGGAGACATTTTGCACCAGTAGCGAGGTACACTTCCATTAGATCTATACTTGCATTGGTTGTAGCTATAATATGGAAGATCCACCAGGTGGATTTCAAGACAACATTCTAGAATGGTATAGTCGAGGCGGAAGTATACATACAAAAACCACTTGGATTCGATACAAATGACAGGCAAATCCATGTGTGCAAATTGAAGGCCTTGTATGGATTGAAACAAGCACTGAGGACATGGTACGACAGTATTGATAGCTTCCTGATGATCCTAGGTTTTATTAAGAGTAAAGAGGATTCCAACCTTTACTTCAAGGTTGAAGGAAGAAGACCAGTGATGCTCCTGCTATATGTCGATGACATGTTCTTGACAGGAGAGGAGGAACTCATTGAAGATGCAAAGAGGATACTTTCTACTGAGTTCAAAATGAAATACCTAGGTATGATGAACTACTTCTTAGGCATGGAGGTGTGGCATAGTGCAGATGGTATTTTCCTTGGTCAAGGAAAGTATACAATGGAGATTCTGAAGAGATTTTGAATGCTAGACTGCAAGGAGATAACCACACCTATGGCATCAAACTTGAAGCTTCTGTGTGATGCTTCATCAAAGTCAGTCAATGCCACAATGTATCACCAGATGATTGGCTCATTGATGTACTTGACAAATATGAGACCATACATATGCTTTGTTGTGAACACCTTGAGCCAGTTCCTAACGCATCCGAGAAATGTTCACTTGGTTGTTGCAAAGCATGTATTGAGGTACCTAAAGGATACAATTGAGTATGAGCCTAAGTATGATACAAATCAGAAGACTAACCTGCACAGTTATGTTGATTCGGATTGGGAAGCCAACGCCACTGATAGGAAGAGAACCTCAGGTTGTTGCTTCAGTTTGGGATCTGGCATGATCTCCTGGTTTAGCAGGAAGCAATCTCGCGTGGAACTGAGTACAATTGAGGGATAATATGTTGTCGCTTGCTCATTTAGTTGTGAGGAGGTAAGGATGTGGAAGCTACTGCCTAATTTGTTTGATCTTTATTTAGAAGAAACTTGTATCTTCTGCGACAATTGGAGTTGCGTGAAGCTATCAGAGAACCCAATGTTCCATGACAAGCCAAAGCACATTGAGATCAAGTTTCACTGTATCAAGGATACAGTGCAGAGAGGAGTAGTAAATATCAAGTATGTGGCAACGGAAGTGCAGACAGCCGATGTATTGACGAAGCCTCTAGCCAGACTAAAGTTCGAGTACTTCATAGAAAGATTCATTAGAGGAAATTCAACTCGAAATGGGCCTTTCAACCCTAATTCAAATTCCATGTCATCATGTGTTAGCCAATGAAATTGATTTAAATTTGAAATACCGTATAGGTCTTAAACAATTTTTTAATATAAATTTGGTGATAGGTATCATAAAAAAACTACTTTTTTTGTTCGTATTTTCGACATATCTCCCTCTGTTTTTACTCAAATTTCAATTGGCAGAGATCGTTGGATGCAGAATTTAATTCCGCATCCAACGAGTACCCACTCGGCATACTTTTGACGGACCCTGCTACACCAAAAACAAGAAATACTTGAAAAAAATGTGATGATGATGTCATCATCACATTTTTCAGGTATTTCTTGTTTTTGGGGTAGTGGGGTCATCATCATCACATTTTTTCAAGTATTTCTTGTTTTTGGGGTATCAGGGTCCGTCAACAGTATGTTGAGTGGGTACTCATTGGATGCGGAATTTAATTCCGCATCCAATGAGCTCTCCCGATCGAAATTTGAGTAAATACACAGGGAGATATGTCGAAAATACGAATAAAAAAAGTAGTTTTTTTATTTTCTTCCTCCAAAATTAATAAATATTATTTTATTATTTTCCTTAGGAGGCCCATTTTGAGTTGAAATTTCCTCTAATGTGGCACGATCCAGAATGAGACCCATCAAAAGAGGGAGTCATAACTTCCAGCATAGTTACAGATATAGGTTGTCTTGGTGACATAATCAGTCATGTGGGTTGTCCTCGAATGTAATCATTCCTGGCGAAGCTCGCAGGTTATCCTTGGACGTAATATGTCTTGATGTGTTTCTGTGTTAAAAGATGAAGAGAGACCAGAAGATGCAGATGACTGAGATCTTGCAAGGGAAATGAGACAGGTTTCCTGAGCGTAAATAGAGAATCCTAGTGTAGTACGTAGGTCGATCAGATGCAATCAACCATGTACGTTTTCCTCGGATGTAATCAGTCCTGGTGAAGCTCGGAGGTTATCCTTGGACGTAATCAGTATTAAGACATGTTATCTGAGTGTAAATAGTGAGTCTTGACATAGTACGTAGGTTGCTTGGATCTAATAAGTCATGTAGGTTGTATGAGTGTAAATAGAGAGTCCTAGCATGGTACATAGGTTGTTCAGATGTAATCAGTCCTTGAAAGTTGTCTGAATGGAAAATATCTTGGAGGCAAGTTGTTCGGATCTAATAAGTCCTTGAGGTTGAACTTAAAAGAAAAGATCCTAGAGTGGTACATAGGTTGTTTGGTCATAATCAGTCCTTATGTATGTGTGTTCCCATGTTGGAGATGATGAGGTCACAAGGCACTTGGTATGTACCTGGGAAGTTCTCTTATGTTGGTAGAACGCAGGTTGACTGTAGAGAGACGCGATACACTTGGTATGATCCTAGGCGATTCTCACATAGTGGTATATGTAGGTTAGATCCGGACATGTTCCTATGTTGGTAAAACGTAGGTGGTCTGCATTTGGTTGTGCTTTGTGTGTTTGTTTTTTTTGTTTTGTGTAGGACAAAGAGATGATATGGATACGAGGAGATGACAATAGGAGACACAAGTTATCGTCGTAGCAATGTAAACAAGGTCCTGGGATGTACCTACATGATGGCTTGCTCGTATATATCATGAAGACATGGATGAGGACTAGGCCTACACCCATCATGGAAAAGGGTTGGCTCTGTAGAAACCTCCAATGACATATAGTTCCATTCGATGATCGACTAGAAGATGACTATGGCAGTAGCTATGACGATGACTATGTGATGATGACTGGACCATATGTGTTGATGACTGTGGAGAGAGAGAATACCTTCCTAGTTAAGAGGGAGTGTTGATGTATTTATAACTTTGGAAGATATTTTGATGTATATTATCATTGTATGTTGTTGTACCCCCATCGGAGATGTGTGTCTCCTTTTATGATGTCATTATTGTGTATGGACCTTGAGGTACAACCTTCGTTGTAAGTCGGGGAAATAATCACCAGTGAAACATCATGTAACATATTTTTTGAGTCTCTCTAGGAGAAGTTGTCCCTGCCAGGGTAAGAGGTCGGCCCCAGTCATGCAATAGGCCATTCACTTGAAAGTTATAAATAGGGAGGTTCCCTCCCTCATTTACACACACACACGCTCAAGAGAGAGAGAGAGAGAGAGAGAGAGAGAGAGAGAAGGATGAGAGATAGATAGATGCATAAGACTTATTCTTATTGGGTTTGATCATCTTATGATACAGTCTTTGTGATAGAAATATTCTGAGGAAGTTTGCGTGGTTTTCTCCTTTATCGTTTCCCCTGTGAAAATATTTTTGTCTTGTGTATCTGCTCTATCTTATGTATCTTGTTGTACTTGTTGTTATTTCAGATAAATATCCTAATCAAGATAATTAGATTAGAAAAAATAACACTCAACAAACCTTAAGTGATGATTATCTTCAATGACTTTGTATTATGAACAATACAAAATAATCCCTACAATATTCAAAAACCATCGGAAGCACAACAATAATGTTGAATCTATTAGATTATATAGACCTCCAACTACCTGATCATAGACGTTATCAAAAGGATAATGCATTAAATGTGCAATCCGTCGGATATCCGATAGTTCTTAAATAACTGTCGTATATACGATAGTTCTAGTCAGATATCCTATAGTTCTTAACAATTACTTAGATATCTGAAGATATTGGGCAATTAAAAAATAAAAAATAAAAAAAGATAGTTACCATCTGGCATTTGACTCTGATTTTCAGATACTATCGGATTTCACCGTCAAATTTTATACCCATATGTATTAGTGTTTGTTTTTGTTTGTATTTTCACTATATATTTGGATTTTCTTACCACCCTCTCCTCCTTTTCTTTGAGTAATTTTCTTCTTGTCATTACCTTAGTATATGCATCCACATTAATGTGACTATACTTGAGGATTCACTCCATCCACATTGCTCCCCAATATTCTCCTTATGCCTTACATGAAAGTCTTCAATCTCACAAGTAAAAGGCTCTAACACTTCAACGATTCTATCACTTATTCATACTTCCTACCACACATCCATCATCCACCACTCATCATCAACCATGTCCTATGCCAACGAGTCACTGAAGTGCACATCCATTTCACCATATTTTTCAAAGTCTACTCGATCATTCTCTTAAGGGGTATCTCTTATTCATACTTCCTATAACACATCCATCGTCCACCACTCATCATCAACCATGTCATTTTCCCACTCATGTCAACAAGTGCACATCCATGTCACCTTATCTTTCGAATTTTGCTTGATCATTCTCTTAAGAGGTATCACCTATTCATACTTCCTACCACACACCCATCGTCCACGACGACATCATCAACCATGTCATCCACCAACTCATGTCAACAAGTGCACATCCATGTCACCATATCTTTCAAAGTCTCCTTGATCATTCTCTTAAGGGGTATGATCAAAACATTAATGATGATACTACATTAGTGATATAACCTCCAATCTAATTTATGCTTTGATGTCATATGGCGCATTATGATAGGTGAATTTGTCCACTTTTTGGCACTAAATGGAAAAGGTTTTGACTAATGAATGGATAGTCATTTGTCATCCATGTCAATCTCATACCAATTTGTGTTGTCATATGTCATCTCATGCCTTTTCAACTTTTGACAAGGAAAAATAAAAAGTGCTTCACAATGTCTTATGACTTTTATCAAGCTTCATCTTTGCCGAAGACGTAGGTGCAACGCCGCATCTCCAAAATTTGGTATACAAAGCTATAGTCATGATTCTCACATAAAAGAGAATAATGAGTATCACATAAAAGAGAACAAGGGAGGTTGCTAAGCAACAAGTCCCTGCCCTAAGTTTTGGAGTATGCTTGAAGTCTGGCTAATCGAGCTGGATACTCTTAGCTATTACAATAGTTGCAATAGATGCGTATGCTACTTCATGCGAGAATGGTACTTCGCAACAATGAACATTTGCACATACGTTCCTACTCCAACTTCTGCGAGAATGGTACTCCGCATCAATGAACATTTGCACATCTATTAAAATTTAAGAGCAGAAAAAAACAAATGCATTTTATGATGAGGTTTGGGAGTTCTTTTGCTATGCTTGACAAGAGTGGCATTGTAACATTGTAACTATTCAATAATGCATTTATTGCAATTGTTTTTCTTTCACCGGAACAATTGCTAGCCCTTTTCTCAAGAACGGTTGGAGCGCTATCGCAGGAGTTGCACAGTCCAGTTCCTTCTTGTGTCCTGCAAACCATACAAAAATTAGAACACAGATTGGATTATTGACAGCCAGAACTTAAGAAAAACAGCGCTGGATGGAACTGCTCGATTGATCATGATTATTTACAGCCCCAGAACTGAAGCAGAGATCGTCAAGCACTGAAGTTTATATCCTGAAACCCCCCCTATCTACCGCCAGCCAGAACTGATGATACACGGCTGGATGGATGGAGATAGATCGGATGGGCGAGTAGCCTTACCTTCGACCCTAGCTGAAAGGCTGCGAGATATAATGCTTTACTCCTTGTTTATCAGTGCAGACTGCTAAGAGTATAATCATCTTATCACTAAGGTGAAGATACAAGCAACTTGCAGGTAGCTGGGGAAATTGAGATGGCGTTTCTTCCAATCGTCTTTCTGTAGAAGGAAAGAGTTCCACAGTCCAGTTAATTAGAACACAGATTGTAAATTCAGAACCAAACTTGCTGATAAAGCTCAAACCCTAAACAGCTGATCAAGAGCAAAGACTAAACCTGCTGATCATGATCAAACCCTAAACCGCTGCATGAGAACTTGCAAAATACAAGAGGTGACGAGGAGAGTCAGTCTACTAGAGTCGATTGAAGGTTTTAGTCGTCGGTTCCTTTGTGAGAGCATTAAGCTTTGCATTGATACAAGCATTAGAATGCAAATAAACCTAAGTGAGGTGCGTAACCATATCGCTCTAGGCGCTCCAAGCAGGCACCCAAAGTCAGACCCAGTGTGTGATCGCAAAGACCACCATTAGCACTGTTAGGTAGAGCTTGGCTTAAGAGAGTCTTGGTATACTAGAATAAACCCAGGGTTTTGGTGTAGCGATCATCTTATGACTAAGGTGAAGATACAAGCAACTTGCAGGTAGCTGGGGAAATTGAGGTGGCGTTTCTTTCAATCGTCTTTCTGTAGAAGGAAAGAGTTGCACAGTCCAGTTCCTTCTTGTGTCCTGCAAACCATACAAAAATTAGAACACAGATTGTAAATTCAGAGCACATTCTCGTTAGTAAGGTATTTGTTTTAATGTACTATAATGTACAGAACCAAATCTGCTGATAAAGCTCAAACCCTAAACAGCTGATCAAGAGCAAAGACTAAACCTGCTGACCATGATCAAACCCTAAACCGCTGCATGAGAACTTGCAAAATACAAAGAATATTTTTTATGCAATTTGGCATAGGGCTGTTGTTACCTTTGTTACAGCTTTGCTTGCTTGTGGATCAAGCATCCAGCAACTTCCTCCCTGGACTTTCCAAAGTTTGAGCCAAGTTTGAGCCTGCGCATGCCTGTTGAGCTTGAGCCTGCGCATGCCTATAACAGCTTCTCCCTTCCCCATCGCCTTTCCCCACCTTCGAATATTTTTTTGAAAGGATGGAGAGCGAGGCATCCTAATTTATCTACAAAAATCCCATAAACAAGAATATATATATATATACGAAAACAATGATAATCTACACAATAATTAGTTATAAAATATTGTGTACCATATGATATGGGACTAATGTGCAGATCGCCATAGCCATGAGGCAGTAGAACACCGTGATTGTAATCATAGAGCTAAATACGCTAGTGGAGATTTAACTTCCTCTACAATGGTTGAAAATACATTGTATCTAATGTAGTTGAAATAAATATAAGCAACCAATTCCCCCATACTGTGTGAAACCTTGGGTTCATTGGACTGGTTAGTTGTTTCAAGTTATGCATGTGTTATTTAAATAATTTGACTACAATAATGAACGAGATGAATCCCAAATGTAGTACATGGTGAGCACCATATTAACATGAAGAATGTTAATGTTTCAAACCGTGTGAGAATTTGGTAAGACGAGAGCTAACTCTAAAGCTGCTGCATTAGAACTTGCAAAATACAAGAGGTGACGAGGAGAGTCAGTCTACTAGATTCGATTGAAGCAGCTGATTCTGTTGATTCTGAGCTTGATCCAGTTGTCCGAGCATGATTGGTGCTGATTAAGTTGGTGCTGGTGCTGCTGGGGCTGGGAATTATGCTTATGCCAGTTTTAGTCTCAGATTAAAAGCGGGCATTGATGTTTAGGGATGGACACTCAATTACAGCCTGCTCATGTCTACCCGTTAGCTGAGGCCCTTCAAGCATCTGTGCACGGTTTCCTTCCTTATGAACTGTGCAATTCATATAAAACTGTGGAGGATACTAAGACTGAAGGTCCCCACGGTAAGTGGAATTCCCTGTGGCTCATTGTGTCAAATAACTTAGTTTAGTTTTCTCAAATTCCTGTGTTAGATTCTCTATCCTGTGGGACATAGAACACCCCAAATCATCTTGACAGGTGCACCAGCAAATCAATAGTAGAGGGAACCAGGATGGGTCACACTTGTTGCTGTGTCCATTCTGAAATACAAATAGCTGTTACGCACTGTGACAAAGTTAGTGATCAATGCCAGGATGAAATTGCCGAAGTGCTAAAGAAATGGGAAGCATGGAGCAAGGTTTGGGTAGTCAAAAACACCAAGGAAATCAAGGCAACCCAAAGGCAGCAAATCTTGATGAAAATACAGATCGAAAGGCAAATGAGCAAGGAAAACAAGGCAACGCGAGGGTAGAAATTCTTAATGAAATCAATAGTAGAGGGAACCAGGATGAGTCACACTTGTTGCTGTGTCCATTCTGAAATAAAAATAGCTGTTAAGCACTGTGACAAAGTTAGTGATCAATGCCAGGATGAAATTGCCGAAGTGCTAAAGAAATGGGAAGCATGGAGCAAGGATTGGGAGCTCAAAAACACCAAAAAAATCAAGGCAACCCAAAGGCAGCAAATCTTGATGAAAATACAGATTGAAAGGCAAAAGAGCAAGGAAAACAAGGCAACCCGAAGGGAGAAATTGTTAATGAAAACACAGACTGAAAGGCAAAAGAGCAGAATCTTAATGCTGGAAGTTGACAGTGAAAGCCAAAAAAGAAAAGCTTGAGGACGCAGCCAAGGTCAGGGAATTAGAGGACAGAGCCCTTCAGCTGGAATTGGAACAATGAAGCTAAGAAGCAGCAGGACCATTCCAATTTGGCCTCAGTAGTAGGCCCTGGAGTTCCCAGCACCTTTGGGCAGATTTAAATTTCATTCATTCTGTATGTTTTGTAAAATTTTGTTTTTAAGAGGACAGTTTGTACAACTGTATACCAGCCATATTTTTATTTCTGCAGAAATAATAGTTTTACCTAGGAAGAATAGGGTTAGTTCCTGTAAGTCTGAACTGACTCCTCATTATTAAAGCATAAAATACATATGCCAGGACCATGCTTACCCCTCAAATGACAATTTAGATGCTTTAAATTTGGGTGGTTTTCAAATGGGTTATTTAGCCTAGAACAATTAAATCTGAGTACAGAAATTAAGAAATTGTAAAAATAACAGATTTCTATCCAAAATTCACATATACAGCTATTTAAGCTAACAGTATAAGCGTTAACCAAAACTCTTACTAGGAGAATCAGGTAGAGCAATTTGTTCTGAAATGACAATTGGGAGAATCAGGTAGAGCAATTTGTTCCGAAATGACAATTTGGACTTTTTAAATTAAAAATTTGTTACAAAATGGGTTATTTAATGTAGAACAATTAAATCTAACATAGAAATTAAAAAATTGCAAAAATAACAGTTTTTTTTAAACAATTATAATAATTTTCTATAAAAAATTTTAAAGGAAAAATAAAACATTTTAGTTGTCTTTTATCTTACTTCGCTATTTGTGACATTCAACCCTAGTAATAAATTCTATTGAAACTAATTTTGATTCCTAACCTTATTTTACTAGTTTAGATATATATAATTGCGGAGGGTTGTTTTCTTAAATACACTTCGTTTTTTTTCTAAATGTCGAGGATTATATATTCTCACAACAGTTATGCTGCGACAGAAAGTAACCTATAATAGCTTCCTATTAAACAGTTTTTTCACTTTTTGTTTATTTTGAACCTAAAGTTATGCAAACGCTGTAAATGTTTTAAAAGATATGACTGCTGGTTATTTATCAGACCAGCTTGATAAACCGATGCACAATGTATTTTTATATAATATATAAATTTTCCTTTTTTCTTCTATTTGAAAAAAAAGGCACGATCATGGTGAGAAATATTACGTACCACTGATAATTATTAGTTAATGGGCACTGGATTTGCAGGAATATGATAGAACAGTTCATTGAATGAATAAGCGCAGGCCAAAGAATGCGTAAATAAAGCACATTTCAGCTGTAATTATGGTTTTGTATGTCTGATCTTTCGGAGGTTTTCCAAAGCACAATTGTATATATTAAGTGTTATATATTAAGTTTTTATCTTAAATCCGTGGCCGATCAGTTTGTTGTAGCCTCACGTATATTGAAGAGTTTTCTATTTTGAGATGGTCTCACCCAAGCGTGGGTTTACTGTGGACTGAAGCTCAACCTTTTTTTATGTAAGACCCATTGTAGGTAAATATCAACAAGAGTTGATAGCTATGTTGTTCTCTTTTCTATTGGGCAACCGCTGGAGTTTTATATGTATTGCATTTGAGTTCCCCTTGACCACCGTATCGTGGTGTAACTTGCAGACAAAAGGGCAACCCTAGGAGTTAGTTTTCAAAGCTATGCATGACTCGGTAATGATATAGTCACTTATGATGCTAGGTTGGTGAATACAACAAGATTATTTAAATGTATAAAAATAACTTATATTTAAAAATCCTAAATCCCTCATTGTGGAAAACAGTTGCTGTGAGTTCACTAAGAGCCCCCCCACGCATCATTCTACCTCTGGTTCGATATCCCCATCAACTACACTGCTCACATGACACCCATTTAATATATTTAATAAAAATCGAAAAATCAATTCGTAGCAAGCACAGAGAACAAAGAGAAGCCCTTATACAGAAACATCCAGAAGCACACAACACGACGAAACCGATTCCCTAAAACTGTAGATGCAAAGTTGGTCACGGGCCCGTATATGGACTTAACCTGCATGAAATATCGATACCCACAAAACAATATTCAATCCAAATTATTTGAATCACTGCCATTGTTGATAGAGGAGACACGAGAAGTATGATCCTGCGAAATTGCAAATCCTATGCCAAATCACGGAAAAGATATTTTTGTGACAGGGAATTGGGAATCATAAGGCAGGGAATTGCATGGAATGAATTACAGTATTAAGACAATTAAAACCTTCGCTGAGTAAACAAAATGATATTTGCACAAAATACAAACCTGAAAATTGCTATTACATATACTGAGAAAACAAAATGATATTTGCACAAAATAAAAAACTGAAAATTGCTATTACATATGAATTTAAAAAATCGTAAGAAACTGTACCTAATTGTTCTGCTCAGCTGCAAATTACAATTGAATTCGTTTGCAATCAGCTAATAAATAAATAGTGGATGTAACCTGATATCTGGCTCATAAATCTAGTCTCACCAGGTGTTACATGTCTGAAAGCATCTGTCACCGGTAACATGCAGCCTCTAACACGCATACAATCCTGCAAAAGGCTAATGGACATCTAATACTTAGCATTAGACAAACGTTCTAAACATAACACATGGCGGTGAACATAAGACATAATTTAACTTAGTCAATTAAAAAAAGGTATGACGGCCAAGTATGACAAACGCGTGCACTAAGGATGGGTGCGCCAGTGTGCATGAGGGCCATGCGTCTATGGCCACACCTAACCACCGGTAGCCATCGGGCTGCATGTATGCCACCCGGGCTGCATGTAGGCCCTCTTTGCAGACTTCCAAGGTAGCCTTTATGACATAAAACAGGCCTTATAACCAGTTAACTTTGCGCCCACATATAATGCCACAGATAATGCCAAGATTAAGTTATGTTATTTTTAATTTTAATTTCTGGATCATGTTCCTTAATCTAGCTGCCATTTTCGCTAAAGGACGTCTCAAACATGTTCTTCTCATCCGTTTGTCATCCTGCATAGGAAGTCCATCGGTCTCTTCCAACTTTTCAGATTTTCAGAGCCTGAGCATGGAAATGTGATTGGTCTTCGAGATATTTGTCTCTAATGTTTTGCATATCATTAGTTTATATCAGAACAGTTGACATTGAGAGCGAGATCCTGACCTTCATGAGCGAGCTTAAGATCAGGTAACATATTCCGGGGTAAAAGATTGTTGGGCAGCAGTAGTTGTTCAGATAGGTCTTCCTAGAAGTAAGCATAGTGTAAATTGGATATACCAGTATCAATTTAATTACAAAGGCAAGCAAATTGGACGAAGGAGGGGAATCATCCGCTCGCCTTAGGTGCGAGCCCCTCAAAGGTAGTCGCTAGGATATTTAGGTTCAATTGATTTAAATTATACATTTTGGAGTAGAGAAATGGGTTTATTGTACCTTTCGTTGCCTACGAGTTCTATAGATTAACTGCTTGCCAGCCTAAATACAGGTAATGGATCGCCCATCAGTGTGTCTCTGCGAAATCTCTTCCTAATTTTTGGAAAAATGGCTCATGCTTCTTACGGTAGGAGCTGCTCCACTTTTGGTTATTTTTGACTCCTCTCTAGTTATATTTACAAAATACAGGATGGGATAGTTGGGGAAAGCCTCTCTGGCTATGATCGATCAACTATGATCGAAAAAGACCCTCTCTCTGTAAATGGTCCGGCTTAATAAACAGGCTAGCAGGCATAACTGGACTTTCTGAACAGGTAAAGCATAAGAGGCAAAGGTAGAATGCCAAGTATGTAAAAATTTGTATTTCAATATTTAATATGAAATACTTATATTTTCTTTTAAGAAATCTTATTTATAGCTAGGAAAACAACAGAACGTTCTTTCATGGTTCGTCCTTTATTAATTCCTGTAGTTTCTGGCTTTCGTGACATAGATTCAGTGCCCGGTTCTGCGTAGCAGCAGTGGAACCAGCGTAACCAGCGTCTATACTGATTCTTCATGCCTTCACTCGGTAAACTAAATCAATAGGTGAAACTGCGGCTGCTGCTCCTTCCTTTGCTGCAAGGTAGGTTCTCTCTAATTATTAAGTACCAACGGCCGGAGGATCTGGGACTAGAGAATAGACTATCATCTCTGTCGGCTTTGCACTTTTACATAGCATTTCTAGGGTCTTAAATTGCGGAATTCCAAGCTGCAACAGGATATGAATCCAACTGGCTCTGCGTGTGGGGTTTTAAGTTGTGTGGGGTCCTTCGTGCGTGAGCAGTTTAGCCCCCCATGCCCTTCGACTAAAGGGAAAGACTTTTTGCCGTAGTCAAACCCGCATGTAACAATATAAATATACTTAAGATCAGGGGAATCAAATGGACGAAAATAGTTGAATGATGAGTCGGGATGTGATGTTGGGAGATGCATATTGAACGGAATATGTAGGGATGAACAGCAAGAACAGCATGCTTTATCCCCCGATATAGGCTAGCAGCAGCTCACCATGTATCCATTGTCAGGGCTCTGCGGGGCATTTTCTTTCTGGTGCGGTCCCTTCTTCAGCGCCCTAACAAATAGGCAAGCGGTAGGGTTTAGTCAAAATCATTCATGTTTGTTGCCAAACGATCTCTAAGGCTACATATTGCTGAAGTCAGTGACATTTTAAAGCAGCCTTCTCTGTACAGAACCTACAGGACATATCACAGTCAATTGATAAAGACGATTTGAGACAGAACATATCACAGTCAATTGATAAAGACGATTTGAGACAGCGTGCCAGTGATGAACCTTTATGCACATGCTAAGTAGCTTCCCAGTCAATGCCATATTATGAGACAGAAAAATGAGTTAAAAAAAGGGTAGACATGAGCAGGCTGTAATTGAGTGTCGATCCCTAAACATCAATGCCCGCTTTTAATCTGAGACTAAAACTTTTGAAGTAGATTAGTTTATGTTCTGTACGAGGAAAAATTTCGATATTGTAACCAGTTTTCTACTATAATTTTGACTGCAATTTGTCATAGAGTTGTTGTTACCTTTGTTAGTGGATCCAGCAGCTTCCTCGCATTGGCAGCATGAAGATGGACTAGCATGAAGATGGACTTGAACCAGGCAGCATGAAGAAGTATATGGACTTTCCAAAGTTTGAACCTGTTGAGCTTAAGCCTCTGTATAACAACTTTTCCCTTCCCCATCTCTCAATGGAAAATCTCTCAATGGAAAAGACACTTGCACTGCATGCAAGGGAGCTAGCATGGTGAACCATGCCACTTGGCATCAGGAGCTCCTTCTTGGCATCTGGCAAAGGAGGAGCTTGATGGCAGCGAATGTGCTAACATGAATTGGCAGCTAATGGCAACTAAATGCTAACAATTTTGTTAACATTATTTCAAAATTGCTTTGCAATTGCTCCTACCTTAGATGGAAAGCCAAAAAAGCATAGGAAAACCATTGATAAATTTTTTTATGGCCTCGAGATGAGGCCAAATAAGAGGTCGAATCCATTGATAGGTGGATAAAGCGGTTGTATTCAAATGATTCGTAGACTAAAAATGTTCGAATGCAAACTTTGGATAAATTATTTTGATTTGCGTGCAGTTTAATAGAAAAAACGGCAGAGCGATTCATATTGTCCCTGCTGGCCCGAGGGCAGGGACTAATAATGAGTATTGAAAAGCCACCCACACTTGAGAATTTATATATTTAAGATACCATTGGGGTTGTGGAGAAAACCAAACTCCATGGGATAGCCCATTCCTTACATTTTACCTACGGGGACATGTCATATCAATCCACATCATGACCATGGCACTTGTAAGTCCATGTATCCCTACCTTATTGGTCTAGGTGTTGAGATGATCACACGAATATGTCAAGCAAAGGTGATGAGACTTGGCACTTATCCATAAGGATTATTAATGTTAAGCTAGCATTGTTTTATCATAAGGATTATTAAAGTTAAGTTAGCCTTATCTGACCAACATGGGATCTCCAATGGTGGCTTGTGATTGGTATTGTATTTTACCCATTGAGCATATAGAAAACCCTTAGTTTATCCCCCAAGATGACATATAATGTTTACATTTAGTGCGTAGTACCAGTGGAAGTGCATCGGTTGAAGAAAATTAAGATAGCAAAGTCATGGATAGGTTGTGGACCATCTTAATAAAATAGATACCCAACCAACGACAACAACTTTAAGGGAATAAATGGCCTTCTTAGGGCACATGGAGAATGAAAAGACGGGCACGTTAACTTTGCAGGGTAATCAGAAAGGAGAACACCCTCCCATGGAAATAGAACATGCCTCGATTTTTGTAAAGATTGTCTTCTCTCAACAAGAACAGGTTTAGTCTTCTTGCCAAATTATTGGTTGACATCTCATGCATATGCACATGTGACTACCTGTCCACACCTTAACTGACAAAATTAAAATAAGTAATGTGATCTGGATGATAGGCATCACTAAAAATGAAATGGGTTGGCTCTCCTTAACTTTCTACCCATTTTTCAATAGAAAATTGAATCTGGAAGAATGGTGGCCAATTGCCACCAGCCTAATTCATGGAGTGGGTTAATCTCTAGACCATAGCACTTTTTTTTGACAAGTTTCGTTAGAATTTGGTAACATGATTTCTGGTTTAAAATAAGATTCCTAAGATTTATAGGGTTAAAATTGCAATTTTTATTGAAAAAATAGATTTAGGATCCTTAATTACTTTTGAGGCATCTAGATTATACAATTCCAATCACTAAAAACTATCTTTTAAATAATTTTCACCAAATTAATAAAAAAAAATAATTTTCACCAAATTAATAAAAAAAAAACAGGTTGAAATAAAAATAGTCTAAACTTTAACTTAGAGTCTTTTACCAGGCCATTGTCATTGTCAGTCACATGTGGTGGGAGCCACCACCAACGGTTGTAATTTTGTGAAAATGAAAAGCTTTGGACAGACACTCAACCGTTGGGTGAGAGCGAAATAACTGCAGACTGTGTGAAGGAGCTCCAAAGAGTGGGGGGCGCATAACACAGTAGTGTAGCGTTTGTTGATTGAATGCTCCCTTACTCTTTCAACCATTTTCTGCATCAGCCGAAGATTTCTCCATGTGCTCATGCTCTTTTTATTGTTTCTTTATTAATACAAGTCTAAGAACATGTACTTCTCTGCTTGCTTTGCTGGGTAAAGAGAAAGGTTTACTGTAGCTGGCTGAGGACAATCCATCTACCAGTCTTTATGGTTGTTCATCTGGGCCCCTCTGTCTCTGATATTTCAAGCAAAGCAAAATGAAAAGCAGTTGACAGTTAGTCTGGATGGATGGGATATGATATTCTAATTCTCTCTCAAAGCTCCAGCCTCTGCAAGAATAAATATGGGTTTCTAGTTCCTTTGAGCTACATTGTTTTTCCATTGTTGGGTTATTTTTTAGTTTGTATGATGAGGAATATGGTTAGCCTTCAATGGCCACTGGTGTCCAATGTCTGTGTGGATGTAACTGCAACTTGTTTTGTGTTGTTATTGTTGTTTTTGTGCCAGGAGGAAGTGTTGGGTTTGGATAACACTGAGCTTACTGGAAATGATATGCAATGGCACCCTGCTACAGCTACTTGGTATGGCAGTCCAGATGGCGATGGAAGTGATGGTATGTATTCTGCATTCATCTTTATTTCATTTTATTGTTAGCTTTTTACTGTACTTGAAGATGAAGATGAGTGGAGTGTTCACTCAAAATATTGAAAAGTAAACCCAGTTGTCTAAATAGGGGACTGTTTTCTCTTGTTTTCTCCTTGTTTCGGGCTGGTTTGCCATGAATCTTAGGGAATTTTCAAAACGGGAAAAAACACAGTTAATTCTACAGAGAATAGGGGACTGTTTTCTCTTGTTTTCTCCTTGTTTCGGGCTGGTTTGCCATGAATCTTAGGGAATTTTCAAAACGGGAAAAAACACAGTTAATTCTACAGAGTGTGGATGTGAGGCTTAAATTCAAAAGTAAGGCTTAAATTCAAAAGTAAACTTGTATTCATCTTTATGTCATTCTATTATTAGCTTTATACTATCCCTAGAAATAGATAGATGGAGTGTGTTCACCCCTAAACATTGGTTACTAAACTTTAATACGATACCAGCCAAAATCATATACACAATAATTCAAATGTGTTTGATTAAATTCTAGTGTCTTTTTGCAATGGTGTTCATTGATTTTGATTAAATTCCAGTGTCTTGTTGCAATATTGCAGGTGGTGCCTGCGGGTATGGCGGCCTTGTGGATCATAAGCCTCTGAGAGCGAGAGTAGGTGCTGTAAGTCCAGTTTTATTCAAAGGCGGAGAGGGTTGTGGGGCATGCTACAAGGTAACCGATGACTGCAAAGACTCAGACCATGTACTGTTTTGGCTATTATTTACTAAATTATTTTTCATTCGTGGAAACTGCAGGTTAAGTGCATGGAAAAAGGCCTATGCTCTGAGAAACCTGTAACTGTCGTGATAACTGACGAATGCCCAGGAGGATACTGTGCCTTCGGTAGAACACATTTTGATCTGAGTGGAGCTGCGTTTGGTCATATGGCCACTCAGGGAAAAACTCCAGCGCTTCTCAACTCTGGAGTGCTCCCAGTTCTTTACAGACGGTATATATATGTAACACAAACATAATTTGTGGCTATCATGTTTTGTTTTGAAATTCTTGGGTTTCAAGGTCTGTTGTGATCATGGTAATCTTGATTACAGGACACTGTGCGAATATCCGGGGAAGAACATAACTTTCCATGTGACCGAAGGCTCCACAGTCTACTGGTTCTCCATATTCGTCGAATACGAAGACGGAGATGGCGATGTGGGAGACATGCATCTAAAACAGGTGTGTGCAGAACCCCTCGTGATTCGAACTTAAAACCTTCATAATTTTGCTGGGGATTTGCTAATTTGAACGCAAATTAAAATTCAAACTTCAAACCTTCATAATTTTGCTGGGGATTTGCTAATTTGAATGTGAATTAAAAACACAGGCGGGTTCAGATGCGTGGATGGAAATGAGGCATGTTTGGGGAGCCAACTGGTGTCTGTTGGGAGGTAGTCCGTTGAAGGCACCGTTCTCTGTGCGAGTGACAACGCTGACGAGCAAACGAACGTTGTCTGCGCGAAACGTGATTCCCGAGCACTGGTATCCTAACGCCACTTACAAGGCACGCCTCAATTTCGACGGTTAGCCACTCGATCGAATTCAAGATCCGTAAGAATCAACGGCCAAGAGCTCTTCCCACATCACTGAAATCGTGGAGGTGGTGTCGGGATGGAAGTTCCGGCATGATGCATCCGACCTCATGTCAGAAGAAAAATGGTTGTTTATTTATTTATTTGTATGCATATGTACTATTTTAACCGTGGCGGAGTAGTACCTGAAATCAGTAATTATAACCTTTGTGGACACTGCTCAAAATAATTGTGCATAGAGATGTCCCACAATAATATGTATTTCTTTTTAAGTATATTACATTCAACATAGAGATGTCCCACAATAATATGTATTTCTTTTTAAGTATATTACATTCAACATTATATTTCCACACAATCTGAGATTTATTTCCAGTGTAAGATTTACAGATGGGCTTCATTGTAAGAATTTTCAATCGGTCTAGTTTTTTTTTTTCATAAAAAAAGATCTTATATATATTATATAAAAAAGGTATTACATGAAGAATTTACAATATGTTAACCAGTCACCACCTGCCCAAAAAACAGCGATTATATCACCAACCCAGCAAGTGCTAATACCATCCATTATACAATAACCCCTAGAAAATGTAGATATAACCCCTCATGTAACTACCCTAGTGTAATTAAGTAAATAACATTTACATAATCCACCCCAGATAATAATTTCTCCAATGGACCATAAGATATATCAATCTTATGC
Source organism: Pseudotsuga menziesii (assembly GCA_001517045.1). Classification (NCBI taxonomy): domain Eukaryota; kingdom Viridiplantae; phylum Streptophyta; class Pinopsida; order Pinales; family Pinaceae; genus Pseudotsuga; species Pseudotsuga menziesii. Next base: position 132,894 of record LPNX011179796.1, read on the forward strand.
ATCCATACAGTTTATCGACCAAAACTAATAAAAACCAAAAAAGGAAAAATCAGATGGATCAATTCCATCCCCACGGGCCACCAAAAAATGTCCTATCGGCCCCAATATTGCCTGCTTCGACAATAGATCAGCATCATAATTGATCTCTCTGTAAATATGCTGAATGCTGATCTCCAAGAAATGACTCCTCAGCTGCAAAATACGCTCCATCCAATTGGTCAGAAGTATCGCTTCCAAATGTATAATACCTTGAAACCATTCAACGATAATCCGGGAGTCACCAGCAAGTTGGATAGAATCAATGCCCAATGTTCTAGCTAAGTGAAGTATACTCCATAATTCCAGTAACTCAGCCCGAGTGTTTATACCTATACCACAGTTCCATTTGATATTGAATCTGCCCAATTGAGGCGCTATGAGTATAGCCCCTACTCCACACCTAGTGCCACCCCCCTGTGAGGCCCCATCGAAATAGCCAATAGCCCGGTCATGAATAAAAACAGGTTGTTGGATATTGCGTGTCTGAAGTTGCCTATAGTTTGTAGGCCTCTCATTCCATAAAAACTGAACCTTGTTTACAATCTGAAGTGGAGTAGTCTGTATATGCCGAAAAATATATGAGTTTCGAACCAGCCAAATGTATCTACAAACATGAAAAGGAATGTTTCTCAACTTCCTGCCACCAACAATCCAGTTTCCAAAGGCCTGTATAATATGTGTACCATGCCAGATATTAGCTGTTCCAAAAATATGACCAATAAGATGCCAAACCTGAACAGTAAATGGACAATCAATCAGCAAGTGTGTGATATTATCCTCCGCATTATGGCATAAAGAGCAAATGCCAGGACCCTCAAATCCTTTACGCTGAAGCATATTCCACGTAAGAATACGTCCTGCTAACAATAACCAGGTGAAAATCACTGTCTTAAGTGGTAATTTCCAATGCCAGACCTCCTTAAACCATATTGGTACACATTCCGAGAATAGAGAAGTAACAGAAGATTGATATGCCAGAGCCGCAGTAATAGTTCCAGTTTTCACATTCTTGCTCCAGTATAGTGTATCTTTACATGGTTGAAGCCGGCATCCAGTATTTCTGAGCTGGTAAGTATATTCATTCCATTCCGTGGCCAAAGGTCCAATAAGATGAATCGCCTGTGCATCCACCCACCTCGTGATGTCCGTATCATCTATAATAGTTCCAGCTTGTGCCAAATAATATATTCAGTGCTCAAGCAAATGAGTCAACAGTGGGTCCGATAGTCGGTATGATCCATGCAAACCCAATATGGGGTCACGACCCACCCTTATGCTCCACCCATCACCCGGTCGCCACACCAGCCACTGTTTCAGTATAGGCAAAGCTTTCATAAGTGCCCTCCAAACATTTGAGATGTTCTTCTGTTCATATGCTGACAGTTTGATCCATTCAGAGATCGGCCATCCCTGAATGTACTTAGCCGATATCACCCGCTGCCACAGACAAGGTACAAATAAACACCGCCATAAATATTTTGCATTAAGAGCTCGGCCAAATTCACCAATGTCCTTTAAGCCCCATCCTCCCCATCCTTTAGGCTTAGTCAATAATCCCCATCTAGCCAAGCATATAGATGGCTTATCATTGCAGCCCGACCATAAGAATCTTATCATTCTGCTCTGAATCAGTTTAAGTATAGTCCGCGGGATCCAGGAGAGGGAGAACCAATATATAGGTATACTCTCCAGTACAAATTTAGTCAAGATAAGTCTCCCTCCAATAGATAAAAAACGATGTCCCCACTTACCAATGCGAGATTCAATCCGCTTCAGCAGCCATAACCAGTCCCTGATCTGGTAGTCATTGGGCTTCAGAAAAAATCCCAGATATCTAAAACCCTGATCAAGTGGTAGAATATCAAATGTATAAAGCTGGTGTATTACCTCCAATTCTTCAGGTGTCCAATGAGAATGATAAAACTGTGATTTATCCGGACTAATGCACATACCCGAGGCATCGCAAAACACATCTAGTGCAGTTTTAATAGTCTGCCATTCACGTATTGTTCCCCCACCAAACAATAAGATATCATCCACAAACAAAAGATGTGTAATATAAATATTTGAAGCCACCTCGATGCCCATAATATCTCCGTGCTCAGTAAGATCCTTAATCAACCTGCTGAATCCTTCTGCAATGAGGAGAAATAATAAAGGCGACAACGGGCAGCCCTGACGCAAGCCCCTGGATGCCGAGAAAAAAGGAGTGGGTTGTCCATTGACCAGAATAGAAAAATTTGCAGAGCACACGCATTCCATAATCCAATTTGTGGTGTGCAACGGTATTCCAATCTGCAGTAGGACCAAATGGATAAACCCCCAATCCACCCGATCATATGCTTTAATAAGATCCAGTTTCAATACCAGAGCTTTTTTATGTTTAACCTTAATACTGTGAATAGTTTCTTGAGCAATGGCGATAGCATCTGTAATCTGACGGCCTTCTAGGAAACCAAACTGTTCTTCGGATTTACCCAAGGATAGCCCCAACTTCAATCGGGTGGCAATAATTTTAGTAATAATCTTATATATCAAATTGCAGAGCGAGATCGGCCGAAATCCCGCAAAAGTAGATGGCTTATCCGATTTTGGGATCAAAGCGACAAATGTGGAGTTTAATGAGCCACTAACATATCCCATAAGACGTGTTTCCTCCACCATAGCAAGTATTTCCGGGCCCAACATATCAAAGAAATGTAAGAAAAATTCTATAGTCCATCCATCGGGCCCAGGACTCTTAGAGAGTTCAAATACTTTCAGAGTAGTATGGATCTCATTTAAAGTAACAGGTAAATAGAGCCTCTCACCTTCCTGTTCACCAAACATCCTCGGATACTTCATAATGAGCTCCATTTGAGCTCCAATAGGCAGGTATTCCTGTCGCGTATAGACGGAATTGAAGTATGATACGGCTTCATTCTCCAGATCACCCTGTTTATATAGAACAGATCCATCGTCCACTTGTATGTCCCAGATATGATTGTGAAGCCTTCTGGCATTGGCATACTGGTGATAATATCTAGTATTGCAGTCACCACTCTCTATCCATTGTATTCTACTTTTCTGATGGGCCGTCTCCTCTCTCCTCTTCAATATGAGGGACTATGACAGTGTAAGGCTTTTCAACTGTGAATGGACCATCTCATCATCAATACCCGCCGGATAGTCTATCATCATCTTAGCAATATTAGTTTCAATAGATACCAACTCCTCCAAGTCACGTTTCTTTTGTAATCTTTCCCAAGTCTTCACCTCAGCCTTGAGGAGTCTAAGCTTCTGGACTAATAATCGCATAGGAGAAAGTTCCTCATCCACCACCAAGGACCGCCACGTCAAACGCACAAAACGGTCAAAATTATCCATTTCCAGCCAAGTCGCATTAAATTTAAAAGGATAATGGATCCGTTCACCATCCATTTCCCACTGAAATACTATAGGGAAATGATCAGATATCTTAGCCTGTACAACCCATGATCGGTAAGAATCAACCTGTTCCAATAAATCCGCATCCACCATGAATCTATCTAAACGCTTGCCAATACCAGCTGAGCCCAACCTGCCATTTTGCCAAGTAGGTCTTATGACAGTAGGCTCCACATCCACCATACCTGCATCCCGGAACATATTATAGAAGAAGTCGGCATCAGGATCCATACGTGTACTACCCCATGTTTCCAGAGTAGACAAGGTAAAATTCAGATCACCGCCGATGATTAACCCCGATTTTCCAAAGAAACCACCGACACAAAGGTGATTCCAAAATGGAATCCTATCATGATATGGTCCATAACAATTCAGAATGTTTATCTCCCGGTCTCCGTTGATAGGCCGACCTTGCAATAATATACCTGCAGAAGATTTATATACATCAAAAAGTGCCAAATTAGGATTCCACGCAGACAGCAATCCTCCCGATTGCCCCGAAGCATCCACAGCACTCATGAACCATCTCCCCACCACCTTAGTAAAAACATCAATAGCTTTAACAGCAGACACCATTGTCTCCTGTATCAATATAATGTCTGGTCAAACAGTCTCACATACTCTACGGAGGGCTAACAATTTTGAGGCACCCCCTACCCCGCGGATATTCATAGAGAGAATAATCATTTCAAACCCCGTGCAAGGGCCTTCTGCTCTCTAAGGGCCCGTGGAACAATAGTAGACGATGGAGACGGTTTAGAAGAATCCATAACCCCCTTTAGTTTTCTTGCACTCCTAGTCTTCAGAGGCGAGTATTCCGGGTCCAATCCCCCGCGAATACTGCCTTTAGGGTCACATATCGGCGCACACAATGTCCCAGAGGATGGTAAACCCCCCGAATCAGGTTTATCAATCAAGATATTACCACCCATATAAATGGGTAGTTTCTTATACTGGAGAATATCACAAGAGGAAGGGTCCACATCAGATAAAGTATCTGACTCATTAGGCTGGGAAAATTCCCCCAAGAACCCCAGTGGTGACGTGTCAAAACCTTCATGTGTCTCCTCCCTCCCCACCGGAGTACAAGAATCCCCTGAGATAGTCTTAGGACCCGTATCAACGGATACCCCAATGATAGGCAGATCGCCCAAGGATGGCGATAGTGTAGAATCCCGAGGATAAGCCCCCCCCACCCCCCCAGAGGTAAAGGGAATAGTAGAATGTCCTTCCTTAAATAAACCAGCCCTTAAAATATGTCTATCATTGAGGACCATTGATTTCAAACGATAAAATTCCTCCAGTGATAAAGTCAAGACCAGAGATGGGGAGAAAATTTGTAACTTACCAATCAGGGTAATGTCCGATGAAGAGAGTGTGGACAGGTCCATAGCCAAATCCGCCACCTTTGTCACGTTCACCTCCAGCGCCTCTTCGATAGGCAAAGGATTCAATAATAGACCAGGGCATGCATGCTGAGTAATCGGACGTCCTGTGCACTGTGCTTTAAGGTGACCCACCTTATTGCAAGTCGTGCAACGGAACGGAAGACCCCAGTAATCCAGTTCAATATCATAAAACTCCCCCCGCCATTCTATGTTAATATCCGCCACCAGGCCCTGAGTGATATCGATCTCCACAAATATCTTGCCGATTCTACAGTCCAGTCCTTCTAATAAAGAAGGCTCCACATGCAAAAAACGACCCAGATGATTGCCAATAGCAGAAAAAGCTTCCAGGTTCCACAGGAAGAGAGGACAATCTAAAATATGAACCCATAAGTGTCGAATATGCAGGATCTCCTTCACCGGATTGAATTGGTGACACCATCGCTTCAGCATCAGGATACCCTTACCACGGAGCCAGGTCTTAGATAAAATAGCTGCTGAATCCTCTAAACTCTGAAACAAAAAGCAGTACCACCCCCGGGGTAATATAAAAATCTCAGGCATGTAAGTGAGCGAGGGATACCATTGTTCCTTAACAAAGGTCTCCACATCCCGACCAGAGCATGACCAGTAACTGAATTTTCCCACTAAAGCCGCCAATGACATCCTGGTCACTGCATCCAAACCAATATCCTCCCCCAAAACCATCAGCGGGCTTCTCTTCCTCAGCTTCCAGGGTTTTACGACGTCCCTAATACCAGAATGATCCTTCGATAATGGACGTTTATAAGGACCAGATGGGTCGCATACACTCGGAATGCCTAGCTCGGCTGATAAGCATTCATCAACAATGGCCAGGTTCTCCCTCCCGTTAACCGGTTCCAAAGGCTCATGTAAATCAGGCGGAACAATATCCCACAGAGGTTTACTACCTCGGTTCAACGCCCCAAGGTCATTACAACCCCCAACACCAAATTTTCTACGAATGTCATCATCAGGGATGAATAGTCCAGCGTCCTTCCAAAGTATCTCATCATCCGAATCCAAAAGCCCCAAAGGAGCACCACCTGTCCCCAACATTAATAATAAAGTGAATTCACAATAGGAACTAACCACCACAATAATGGATAATAATGCGGCCCCAGTGTCTCCCCAATGCAGAAAGTGCCACCTAAACAATATATCGGACGATGTAACCCACCAAACCGCCAGCTAAAGAAGCATCATTGTAATGTTCCAAGTCTGGTGTACAGACCTGAAAGCTCTCCAATTCTGTTAATTGTATTAAAATTTCTGAACTGGAACTAGTTTATGCAATGACTCCTCTGACTGGGAAAATAAAGGGTTTATTCTGGGAAATTTTGCAGACAAAAGGAGGGAGCAGCGGGCAGCAACCAAATACAATCAGACATTGAATTTCCTCTCCCCTAACACATTTAGATCTGGTGCCATTTAGGGTTCAGAATCTGCACTGCGGAAACGTACTACCACGCTTCTGGGCAGCCAAACCGTGCAACTAAGGAGAGTAGTTCGGTCTGTTTCAACCAGGGGCTTCTGGAAACTTGCAGAGGTTTATTTCAGCATTAATATAACATGAATAAAGGATTTATACAGTTCATTGATGTTCTGGAAAGTTCTAACAAGTTTCGGTTGAATTTGGGATTTTTGGCAGTTTTGGCCAAGGAGAACCCTGCGCAGAGAAGGATGCAAAAGGGTGGTATGACCCAAACAAAAAATGGTTCTGGAGGTTGATATGGGAAATTAGGCCTGTTACTGACCTACAGGAACTTACAGATCTCAGTTTGAGTTTACAAAACCTATTTTGCATCAATTTCAATAAAACTAGTAATCTAGCTAGGGTCTTAAAAGGACTATTAAATCACCTCAAATTAAATTCTGTGAAACATGATATTTATAACAGAGATAAATATGGGTTCTCTAAACATGAAAATTTATTTCAATCCCTTTCCCATCATGGAATTTTTATTACAAAACTCATATTCACTCAATTCCCCTCCATACAGTGATAAAATAGGATCTTTTAATGAAACTGAGATGATATTCTTTAGGGTCTGATATATCTCGACCTGATAAATTTAATTTTCAGAGTATACTGACACTATAGAGTTTAAATAACATTATTTACTGACCATTACAAAAGGCTTCCAAAATTAAGGGGCAGGAGGCCCGAATCTTGACCAGCAAAGGGGCTGTGAACATAGGTGAAGCATGGGCTTCACTGGATTTTGACCTGAACTTGATGGAGGCTGTAATAACTTCTATAATAAGCTTCAATGGCTGACATTAGCGCTCCATACCTGCAATAGATAGAAAGGGAGATAGAAGAGAAGGGAGGAGGGGTTTGGGGACCATCACCCAATGTTCTGAGGCACAACACTCAGAGAGTATGCTCACATAGCATAACCACAATATCAAATCATCCAAAACTGAAGCAATGGGTTTGAATTTATCTTTTATAGACTTATGGATGACCTGCTTAGTAAGTTGAGGCCAATGGTGACCTGTGAGAGCAAGTCAACCCCATGGGTGACCTAACCCTAGCCACAAAAGCGCCCCCTTTGGGAAATTAGGCAAGTAGGACCATGTGGAATTGTTTCTAATTCCAAATCATCCTTCACATTTAGAAACTGCACCCTTCCTTAGTAAAAAGATGCCTCTTTTGAGTTATGACAACTTTTTGCTTTTCCTGGCTCATAAGGAAACTCTTACTTTCCTTAAAAAACTTTCCTGCTTTTACCTCTTTCTGCTTTTTCTGCTTTTAGGAAACTTCCCTTTATTCTCTTGCTTGCTTTTCTCATGGAATTTCTTATTTTTACCAAGGAAAGTTTACTAGCTTTCCCCAATGCACCATCTTGACATGGCAGCCTTAATTCCACATCATTATTGTGCATAATAAATAAAATTGCTGAAATAAAATTAAATACATGCCTTAGAACAATTATTAGTAAAATTTTATCCTAGGAGGAATAATTAATAACAACTTGAGCCCCTAGGAACTTAGCATGGTCAACACTTTTAATGGTGAATTTAAGGGGACATGACAGTCCTCCCCTCCCAAATCTGCTTGTCCTCAAGCAGAAGCACCACAGAGTGCTGCAAATTTGTCCACCATGTTTCTGCTGCACCACTCTGATCATAGTCATTTCTTTGATGCCACTTCCTTTAGCAAAATTGCCAACCCAGTTAAAGTATTTGAGTAGAATTCCTGGATCCCACAGCCTCCTCTGCAAGGACCCAAATTTTTCTGCCACCTTTTGAACTCTGTCATTCCTAAGAATGCCTGGATCCCATGGTTTTATCTGCCTCCTTCCACCCATCAATAAAAACAACAAAATTTTATCATTGTAGAGGAGGAAAATGAGGTTATGAAAATCATACCACCATACTAGGAGCTCATCTCTCCCCATGCCAAGCTGAACATTTTTTAAACTCTCCCACCAAACATGGAATTCCTCATCTGCTATCTTTGTTCTGGTGCAAGACCTCAACATTATGCTACTTGTTCCACCAAGCTGACTCAAGTGGAACTTCCATTCATAGCCATGCATGATGAAGACATCAAATAGATGCCTCTGATGTTTCATGTACACATAGAAAGGTAATGGTGAAATTTTCATATCACATGGCTAAACCATTAAGTCATCAATGGAATATGTGGGAGCCTCCTGCTCCTTATGTGGCATCAATAGGAAAAATCCTTTCACCCAATTTTCATCCCCACATGATGTGGCTGAAATAGAAGTGTGGGGTGAAGAATTGTGAGCCAAATCCCTACAATGCTCATCAATCAAGATAATGGATCCACAAACTCCTCCATTAGTTTTCTGAGTGACAGTGTGATCATGTGCCTCCTCCAAAATTGTACAACATTTTCCTAGAGGCAACTCATAATCTCTTAGGAACCATGCAAGTGCTTGATCTTCATATTGCTTGAACTCAAACTTCTCAAGCACATGAAAATCGGAATGCACCTCATGTGCATGTATATGAGAGGTATATAATAGCTGCAAAATAAGTCTTTGTTGCTGTTCACATGTCAAGACA
>LPNX011179796.1:145604-171403 GCA_001517045.1 Pseudotsuga menziesii
TACCCTTCCTTAGTAAAAAGATGCCTCTTTTGAGTTATGACAACTTTTTGCTTTTCCTGGCTCATAAGGAAACTCTTACTTTCCTTAAAAAACTTTCCTGCTTTTACCTCCTTCTGCTTTTTCTGATTTTAGGAAACTTCCCTTTATTCTCTTGCTTGCTTTTCTCATGGAATTTATTATTTTTACCAAGGAAAGTTTACTAGCTTTCCCCAATGCACCCTCTTGACATGGCAGCCTTAATTCCACATCATTATTGTGCATAATAAATAAAATTGCTGAAATAAAATTAAATACATGCCTTAGAACAATTATTAGTAAAATTTTATCCTAGGAGGAATAATTAATAACAACTTGAGCCCCTAGGAACTTAGCATGGTCAACACTTTTAATGGTGAATTTAAGGGGACATGACAATCATTCAATAGATAGGACGGCTAGTGTAGAAAATATCACGCGCCCTTAATGCATATGAAGGCCAGTACATCATCCCCCCAGTCATATTAAAGACGAACCACCAACTAATGTGCCAATACATTAATGATGAATTCAAATAAATGAAGATAAAAACCAGGGAGGATTAAAAACCACCACTTACCAGCATACCAAGAAATAACACAACAAATCCAGTGGAAAAACCGGTCTCGTGTTAACCAGTTCGATAGCGACCACACAAAATGAATCACCAAATGTAGGCACAGATCAGAGAAGTGCAGTGCCAGGAATAATGCCTGACGGGAAAGACATATAAACACAACACTACAAGGATTAAAAGGCCAGGTTTAATCAAAACACCACCTTCCGATTGCCCCGAGAATAGACTCAGCCAATATATAGAAAATCCAGCAACCTCTGCACAATGACCCATGGATACCAAAGACATTAGAGGATTCTAGGCCTGCGTCATCAATATAAGGAAATCACCAGGAATATCCATATAACCATCACCAGAGTAACACCTAAACCCCAATATCCAAACCAGGATAAAACCATCGATCGCAACTCCAACACACTCGAAATACTTGCAAAGTAAGTGAAACCCCAGTAAATCCAGACATCCACCACCAGAGTATCACCTAAACACCGAATAATCCAAACCAGGAATAAACCATCGATCTCAACTCCGTCACACTCGCTCCCCCGCACTCATGCTCAATCGGTCTAGTTTATTGATCTGGGATGGAAGAATAAGAATAAACATATGTATTTTTATGGTTTTAGTTTTATTTGTTTATGAGCATGATTTGAGTTTTAAGTGAATTATTCAAAAACAATGAAACTATTAGTTTTTCTTTTTTTATTACTAAATTCATAACATATCAACCATAAATTAATGCGTGACAATCTCAATGAGATCATGAAAATTAATAAACATTGTTTCTCACTAAGTAAAAATGAAAAGATGATACTTATAGGTATGTCAAAAGGTAAAAATAATATAACTAATTAATAGCAATGCCAAGATGATAAGAGTGATCAATGCAAGTCTATTTTTGGATTTAAGTATGGTATTCATCGTACACGCATTGTAAATGATGAAAAGCATGAAAAACATGGTAATGCAAGTTTATTTTTGGACTTTCTTTTCATATGGAAATATGCACAGGAAACCAGCAATACTTCCTCACATTAGGTGATAAATCCCGGCCATCCTCGCAGTGGGGCTAAGTTTATTTTTGGACTTAACCATGGTATTTATCGTATTTTCAAGTTTCAAAGCAACTATTGTAAATGATGAAAAGCATGGTTTGTCGTACTTTTAAAGTAACTATTGTAAATGATGAAAGAATTTTTTTATTTTATTTTTTGAAAATCTTATATGTAAAAGTTATTATAACTAGTTTTTTTTCTTCTAAAGAAAAAAAATTAATAGCAATGCTAGATTGTGAATTAAAAAAACAAGAGTTCAAATGTTGTTATTCACCCCCTATTGTTTTCATCATATCCCCTTTAAGAGAAGCAAGTAACGTAGAGGGCATCCAATAAATAAGGTTGTCGAGAAAAGACGACTTTACTTGTTGTACCTTTGTTAGTCTTGAAAGGTCATCTCGTACAACTAAAGCCAATTTTATTCTTCGTACAATTGATTCTACCAACCTAGTAAGATAGATGCCACCAAGAAAGCATGATGTAACCTAAGTGAGATGTGGAACATGTTGACCCAATTTTCGATCAATGAAGTTTAATTACAAAGTGTTGTGATTTCTACAGATTTATCATTCCCCTTCATATAGTTCAAGGTTTAATCCTCATTTCTATGGTAACCTTTAAATTTGACACTAGAGAAGGGTGGTTCCATCCTATGCATAAAAGGTGACACAAGATAGTTGAAGTTGAAGTGACTAAAGTCGTTTCGAGGATAGTTGACGACCTCCAGACAAGCATAGGACCAGGAGTCGATGAGGGTTGTGGAGATTCCGACTAGTTGTGGTCAAAGAAAAGAGATCAACTAGAGAGGATAATTGGGACTGGAGATAAGCAACCAATTTCCAATCGAGCATGAATGAGTGACATGGAAGAAAAGTTCAAAAACCATGGTGACCGATGAGATAGAAGAAGTTAGATTAAAATCAATGATGACAGGAAAGGGGTTGTCGAACCAACCATGGCAGAAGAATGCATAACACAAAAGATAGTTGGAGCAGTTATGGTAGTTGTTGCGAATGCCAAATGACAGTATATAACAAGAGGAGGAAAATCAGGATTTAATGCAAGAGAATCGTAGTAGGAAGCACCAAGATACTTCTAGAAGGAGATTCGAGTGGGAAATCTAAGGTAGAAGACACCTATAAATAGAAATGAGTGATTAGAAGAGGGGTTGTTGTTTCCCATGATAAGATTGTTGTTCCCGAGTCCACAAGTCCACCTCGTGCTTGTGAATTTACCTAAGTGTAATGATTCCAACAGTCGAATAAACTCTAACCGAATAGAACATTGGCTCTACGTTGTAAATTTATCTTGTAATCGATCCTTACGATTAATAGAAAGCCATAATTATTGACAGCTTGTTGGGTTGTGTGTCTTTGTGGCTATGTTACATTCTGTTGTGAACTTGATTTGCAGCCGACTAAGGTTGCATCTACATCAATTTTGGATTTTGGGTAGTGGAATGAATGACATGTTTTGTTTTATGATGTTGGTAGACATTATGTTTTGTAGTACATAGTTTTATTCTTGTATTTGATTAATGAACATGTGTTGTATAACATTCTAGTCTCTAGTTATTGTGTTTGACATGCTACAAGTACTTAGAGGAAAGCATAGTGAAAAAAAAGAGAGTTTGAGGCTTGGGCCTTATTATTATGAAGTACTTGAGAACCATATGCAAATTATTTCTCCAAGTATGAAACACCATATTGTATCCTCCAAGTTTCAGTCTATGAACCTGTGGCATATCATGTGTATTCATACGATATTAAATAATACCCCCTAATTTCAAAAGATATTAAGGAGTGCCTTAAAAAATCTTTTAGTTGATGCCCCTTCCAATACACTTTTCAAATTAGGAAAACCTCTATTTTCACTAGATACCCTTTTTTATTTTTATCCTTATATGGTGACATGGAAAAACTCTGTTCAAACATTATTTTGACTTAACACCAACAGCTTAGATACTTAATTTTAAAACCTTGCGCATCAATGCACATACCCTACCCCTTGGATTTGAACCTATGATCTCCTAGGAGGAAACAAATGTTCTTAATAGTTAGGCCCACTTAGGCTCTAAAATATTTGGTTATTAATTATCTTTCAATTTAAAAATTCTCAAACCATATGTCAAGTGACATGCTATCATTAAACTCCTACCATGGGAAACTGTTTTACCTCAATGTTGGCATGTCTTTCATATGCCATATGGATTGTTGTGCTCTCTTTACTTTGATGTTAAATGAGATTTTGGGCACCTAAACTTGTGCACAATCCCCATTGTTCATTTGGAACCTATGACATGCCTCTACTTTGAATGACCTTCATCATTTCACCCTAATATTTCTCTCATTCTATCACTAGTTTTCACAGATCCTCCTAAAGTTTTGGTTTTAAGCTAATTGTGAATCGCTTTCCCCTTGTGATGGTTGTTAGCCTTTTTATCCCATGTAAATTTACCCCATTTCCAACAGTGTTATAGTGTTCACCCATGGCTTGGTTTTGAGCATCATAAAAAATGGTATAATGTTGCGGTGAAGAATTTGGCTTGGTTTTAATATTTCAAAGAGGCATTCATAGCTTTCTTCTCTATAATAGAAATACAATACTACACCTCTATGCTTTTTAAACTATATTGGTTTCAATATTGCATGGAATTTATGTTAGACTATTAAGAACCCATCTCATACTTAGGATATCATATTATTCATCATTTGATTAATTTCCTAGGTGTTAGACTGGGTAATTGGCCACAATATGCCACCTTTTGGTCAATAGTTTCCATCTTTATCCCCAGGAGCGCACTTAGAAAGATTCTGGAAATATCCTGTCTTATTTTAGACTATTCTAGAATGGAAATTGTGCATTCCAGCTTTTTCATGCTTTTGTCCAGCTTTTTCTACTTTTAAGTGGAAAAAGATAAAGCTAGTCACATGGAAACTGCCTCCTTTTTTGGCCAACACATCCTCCATGTTTTTCTCTCCAAAAGGCATCATTTAATTGAATTTCCATCACTTATTAGCTTTAACACTTTCTTTTGCTTATTCTTGACCTCCTTGAATGGTTTGGAAAGTTTTTTTTCCACCTATGGGGGTTTTATGCTTTAAAGTAAGTCTGCTTTTGTGAGTCATTCGAATGCCTTCTTTGGATTTCGAACCTATTATGTAATTATATATTTTGAAAACTGTATTTGTGCCTAAATTTTTTTGATGTGCTATCATTCAATAGAAGTTTGGTACGTGCTCCAATTTCAGTGTGTGATTTGAGTGATTTTGCTTGACAAATTTTGTGAGAGTAATTGTTTGTTTCACATATCTTCCTATGGATTAATTTTCACATGGTATCAGAGCACACTAGAGCAGCAATATTCTCCTTACTATTGTTTTGCATTGATTACATGATCAAATTCAGATATTCAAGGGTGCAATTCAGTCTCCCAGGGGCACAAGTAGTGAAGACATGGAACAATCTCAGCCTATCATCTTGATTCCATTCATTACTTTGACTAGAAGGTGTAGATGGAGATCTTGTTAAGGATAAAACACATTTACAGGGTGACTACAGCTACTGAAAATGATCCTACTACATTGTGACTACAATGGTAGAGAACTAAAAGTGGCACAACATAAGAGATGAAGATTATGATTTATTGTGTCTCAGCACATCCATGAAGCTTCTTTTCCACCTTGATGGACTCACTAAACCTAATGAATTTTGGGACAAAATTTAGACTTTATTTGGAAAAACCATTGAATTGAGAGGCCATCAACTAGAGAATGAATTGATCTCTCTAAGTCCAAGCAATTTTGAGACCTTACAAGACTATTTCTCTAAGTTTAAATCCCTGGTACTTCAATTGAAGTAGTGTGGGATTGAAAATAATGATGAGAAGTTGATGTTGGCCATTATTTTGAAGTTAGGACCTCACTATTCAATTTTGTTTCGACTTTCCATGCCACCAAACTCATAGTTTGAAACTGGAATATGCCTACACTAGTTGAATTCATGGAATCAATCAATAAAGAAAAAGACAAGTTAGTCTTGATGGGAACCATAAATCCTTCAAAAGATCAAGCTTTAGCTGCTCAAGATTCAAAGAATTCAAAAGGAAAGAAGAATGCTAATCCAAAGAAGCCACAAAATCTGAATAAAGAGAAGTGAAAACCTCGAGAGGAGTTCTCAAGCTCCAAGAAGAATCCACATAAAAAGAAGGAGAATAGTAAGTGTGCATACTGCAATAGGGGATTTAATCCATAAATATTATGCATGAAGATGCAAATTGATATGATATCTCAAGTGTTTGAGAAGAACAACATATCACTTCCAGAGTGCGCAAAGAATAAGGAAGGAGGTTCAAATTCTGAAGACAAGGAGAGAGTTAATGATTTGATGGAAAGCATTGAAAAATATTCCTCTTTCATCATTGATTCAGGGGCATCTAGACACATGGTGTCCACAAGGGAATATTTTTACTATCTTGATTTCAATAATTGTTTTGGGAGATGACTCTGAAACTGGATACAAAGGGCACACAAAGGGAAGGGTATAATAGATCTTGACCATGGTTCCTTCACTAATGTTTTGTTTTTCCCAGGTCTTGTTGCCAATCTCTTGTTAGTCTATCATATGAATCACACTAGGTCTCCTAAAAATTTCATCTTCACCCCCAATGAAGTGGAAATCTCTAAAATTTCTATTGGTGGAGTTGTTTTAATAGAAATTGTTGATCATAGCTCAAAAGACTATAAGTTTTCTCACTTTGTACCTTTCTCATCACCCTCTTATCTCCTCACTCATGCCAATGAAGCAAGCAAACTATGGCATGAGAGATTTTTCCACCTTAATTAAAAGGACCTATCTTATTTGCATGAAAAGAACGTGGTCATAGGGTTTCCTAACATCAAGTTTTCCAAAGGAGTCTATGAAGGTCGCATACTTGGAAAACACCCTAAGCATAAGTACGAGACAGCTAAGTCTAAGAAAACCTCTGAGCCCATTGAGCTTATTCACAGTGATATTTGAGGTCCATTCCCTCATACGTCATTTAGTAATGCCAAATATGTCCTTACATTCATTGATGACTTTTCCAGATACTGTTGGGTCTTCTTTCTCCAATTCAAGTCAAAAGTCTTTGTTTTTTTCAAGATTTTTAAATTCTCAGTAGATAACCTATCTGGTAGGAATATCAAATCCCTTGGATATAATAATGGTGGGGATTAAATCAAATTTTATTTCAAACAACCTTGTGTAGATGTTGGAATCCAGATGCAGCATATCATTCCTTAGACACCTTAGCAAAATGGTGTTACTGAGAGGAAGAACAGATTTATCAAGGAGATGGCTACTTGCATGTGTCCAAATCATTGTCTCCAAGAATTTAGGAAAAAAAATATCAATTTCGTATCCTATATATAGAATAGGGTTCCTCACAAAGCATTGAATGGATTCACATTATTCAAACCTTGGAGTGGACACAAGCCTGGCGCGTCTCATTTTAGGATTTTTGGCTCAAAATCATGGGATAGAATCCCACCAGAGAAGAGAAGGGATCTTCAGCCCCAACGACAACCATGCATGATTGTTAGTTATCCAGAAGACTCCAAGGGATACAAGCTACTGAATTTTACCACTAAAAAATCCTTCACTGGAAGAAGTGTTCAAATTGAAGAAGAACCTTTGAAAGATGTTGAAGTTGGAGAATCCTCTGAACCACAACATGGTGATGTAAGTGAAGTTTCTCGTGATATTTCTGATTTTGATGTTTCTGATAATGAATAACATACGGTTGTATATCCAAGATGCACACCTACAAGGCCTAAGTGGGCTACAAAAATAATTCAAGCAGTTGGAGAAATTGTAGGTGATCCTCAAGATCCTAGGAGGACTAGATCTCAGTTTGAGAATGCTCTTCCTATCAAAGATACAAATATTCCTAAAAAGTGTTTTTTGGTGGTTGAATCTAATCCTCAGTCATATGAAGAAGCCTCACATGACCCAATATAGTATGCTTCCATGGATGAAGAATTTCATTCACTACAAAAGAATGGAACATGGGAGCTACTCTCTCTCCCACCTGGTAGAAAGCTAGTTAAGTGTAAGTCGATCTATCAGACAAAGTTTGCAGCTAATGGTGAAAAAGTGAAGTAAAAAGCAAGGATTTTTTCTAAGGGCCTATCCCAATTCCAAGGCATTGACTATAATAATACATTTGCACCATTTTTGAAGATGGATTCAATCAAAGTAGTTCTAGAACTTGCAGCCTCCAAGTGTTGAGAAGTACATCAGATGGATGTAAAAAAAAAATTCCTTCATGGGGATATAAAGGAGGATATCTATATGCAGCATCCATAAGGTTATGTTTCTAACCATTCTCTTGTGTGTGGTTTAAAGTATCTCAGTTAAAAATGCATCATATATTTTAAAGAAGTTCAATCTATAAGAATGCACTCCTATAAAGACTCCTTTCCTTTCAGGAGTGACAATTGAAGAATCATACTCTACTCCTTTGGTGAACAACACCTTGTATAGACAGCTAGTTGGCAGTTTTGTGTATCTCACACACACAATACATGATATTGTATATGAAGTGTGTGTAGATTTGAGGTACATGGAGCATCCACATGAGCTCCATTGGAGGGAATCCAAAAGGATATTACAATGTGTGCAAGGAACCAAGTCTCATGGGATTCATTATGTTGCTAGTTGTTCACTGAATTTTCATGGTTTTATAGACTCTGATTGGGATGGTGATAGCTCAGAAAGAAAATCAACATCATGATTTGTTTTCATGCTTGGAGGAGGACCTTTGTGTTGTTCAAGTAAGAAGAAAAGTGCAATCTCACTCTCTTCAATAGAGGCCAAATACAGAGGAGCTATGAATGAAGCAACTCAGTGTGTGTGGTTGAAAGGTATTATTTCATAATATGGGATTAACATTCACGCTTCTACAGTCATCTTCTGGACAATCATATGTAATAAGGAACTCAATTGATCTAGTATAAAGGAAAAGTACCAAGCATATAGAGATTCATATGCACTACATCAGGATTCTAGTGCATGATTAGATCATTGTTCTGCAAATTATATTTCCCCTCATCTAATCAAGTTGTATATGTATTCACCAAATAATTCACACAGAAGACTTTCAACCATCTCAGATCATTTCTTTGGATGGGTGATCACCTAGTGAAGAAGGATTGAAAAGTGAAGTTTCACAATTTTGGTCATGTTCATGTTTTGAGGGGAGTTTTTTTCCCATGAGGTTTTCCTTCTTTCCTTGGTTTTTTGGACAAGTAGTATGTAAAAGGGTGACTAAGCCTTGTTTCTACGCCTCATTTTTCACATATTAGACATAAAGTCAAGGCTAGGTGTTATACTAGGTAGTTGGCCACCATATGCCACCTTTTAGTCAATAGTTTCCATATTTTTCCCTAGGAGAACACTTAGAAAGATCATGGATAGATCATGTCTACTTTTCGATTGTTCTGGAACGGAAACTAGGCCTTCCTGCTTTTTTTTCCTTTGTCTAGCTTTTTATACTTTTGAGTGTAAAAGGATAAAGCTAGTCACATGGCAACTGCATCCTTTTTTCGCCAACACATCCTGCAGGTTTTTCTCTCCAAAATGAATAATTTTATTGGCTTTCCATCACTCGTTAGCTTTACCACTTTCTTTTTCTAATTCATTACCTCCTGACTTGTTTGGAAAGCGTTTTTTCCACTTAGGGGGTTTTATGATTTAAACTAAGCATGCTTTTATGATCCATTCAAAAGCCTTCTTTGGATTTCAAACCCATAATGTAATTATATATTTGGACAACCATATATGTGCCAAATTTTGGATGATGTACTATCATTCAATAGAAGTTCGTTATGTGCTCCAATTTCAGTGTCTAATTTGAGTGATTTTGCTTGACATTTTTTGTGAGAGTAATTGTTGGTTTAACAAATCTTCCTATGGATTAATTTTCACAATTTAGTGTTTATTTAGATTACTGAGATTATATTTATGATTTGGCCATTATTTGTATATTCACTTGATGGTAGATGGGATTTTGGAGTGGAGGCTCTCAGGGTCTCAAGAGAGGAAAATACAATAGGCCTTGCGGCATTTAAGAAGGTGTAAGAAGAAGGAAAATTTGATTTTCTGTTAGTTTTGATGTATATTCAAAGCAGTTATCGCAATTTACTCAAACAAATCATTTGTATGTAGGTGACTAGGGCATTCAACCACCTTTACTATCATTTTCATCTAACTTGTAGTCACATCCTAGTATTGTTGAGATTTCTACAGTCCCCCCTATATATAATGAAGGTTGGGATCCTAATCCCAACCCACCCTTTTATTGCACAATAAGTTGGGAGGCCCCAAATCCCAAACACATTTTCCTTGTTGCCTTAAGTGTTGTTTCATGCAATTTAGACTCATTTGACCTTAGTCAGACTTGTGATGATCTTAATATCCTACTCATGAGCCATTCTTGCTTGATAAAGAAAAGTAGTTAGCTTTCCCCTGCTTACTCTGAATTCACTTCATCCTGTTGTATATATTAATATCACATACATATGATATTTCCACCTCTACCTATATTGATTTTATTTCCCCAAGCTCAAGCCAAATATGAAGATGGCCATTACTTTTGAATATATACACCCTGAACACTCTTTTAAGTAGAGTAACATCATACTCCTATAACACCTTATAGTATTTTATTTTAGAAGACTAATGTTCAACTTGGACATTAACAATGCTTATTTTTTTTATTATGGATAATTTTCTTTTTGGATAAGTAATTTTCCTGGTTGCCTCAATTGTTGTTTCATGCAATTTAGACTCATTTAACCTTACTCAGATTCATGATGATCTTGAAGTTCCTACTCATGAGCCACTCTGGGTTGATAAAGAGAAATGGTTAACTTTCCATTACTTACTTTGAATTTACTTAATCCTCTTGTATATCGTAATATCACTTATACATACGGTATTTCCACCTATACCCATATTGAACTTATTTCCCCAAACTCGAGCCAAATATATGAAGATGACCATTATTTATGAATACATGCACCCTGGAATCTCCTCAAGTAGAGTAACATCATACTCTTATAAGGTGTTATAGTATTTTATTTTGTTTTAGAAGAATAATGGTTTGGCTTGTACATTAACGATGGTTATTTTTTTATAGGTATTGATAATGTTCTTTTTGGATAACTAACTAGCATTTGCATCGAGAGGGTAAAAATATTGAAAGTGAAAAGTTCATTTCCGTAACAAACTCTCCGCAACAAATATTTCTACATTCAGTTTTGTGAACCGACATTTCTGCAATTCATGGGAACTAACTTCTTCCACAATTTTGGGTTGCAGATTGCAGATGTGTACTTTGACTTTTTCGAAAATACCTTCTGCAATTGGAAACTTCTTCCTTCCACAATTGTGGATTGTAGGTATGCATTTCAAATTTTCTCAAAAATTGCTTCTGCAATTATCTTTCCACATTTACCTTTCTGTAATCACCTTTCCGCAAATACTTTTCTGCAATTACTTGTCTGCATTTACCTTTACGCAATTACTTTTCTGCAATTACCTATCCGCATATACCTTTCCGCAATTACCTATCCGTAATTACCTTTCTACAATTAATTTTCCACAATTACCTTTCCGCAATTGCAGATTGCGGGTATGCATTTCGATCTTTCTTGAAACTGCTTCCATAATTCCATTTCCACAAAACCTCTTTCGTAATTTACGAATTGAGGATTGTGGATGTGCTATCCAACTTTTCCAAAATGTTCTTTCGTAGTTCGTCTTTCGCAACTCCTCTGAGTTGTCAATCTCTTGTGGCTTTGATCTCATCCATTGATCTGTTATCAATGTGAAACTTTGCAGATATTTTATCTCCTGTGCAGATTTACTTCGTGAATTCTTTCCCCATCATTGATCTCTTACGGATTTAATCTCATCCGTCAATCTACTATCAATGTGAAACTAGACTTTAACTTTGCGGATCTCTTATCTCCAGTGTAGATTCACTTCGTGAATTCTTCCCCCAGCGTTGATCTCTTGTGGTTTTGATATCATCTATTGGTCTGTTATCAGTGCAGAACTACACTTTAAATTTGTGGATCTCTTATCTCCCATGCAGATTTACTTCGTGAATTTTTTCCCCATCCTTGATTTATCTTTCTCCTTTAATCTGGATCATCTAATCTCTGTCAAAGGAATGAACGCAACCTCTGTAGAGGATCGATCAATCAACTTTATCTATCTGGACTTGATCTCCTTATCTAGAAGCGGTTGGAGATGAAGCGTTGTAAATACCTACTATTCTCACCTTCAAATATTGAGGGAGTTCGGTCCTTTTTGAATGTGTATATTTTGTCTAAATAATATTTTATTATATTCTAATAATACATAATCTTCAATTTAGTGTGTGTTTTTTTTAATAAATTTTGTATTATTGTTTTAGAAAAAATCCCACAATTAGAATGAAGTATTAATTCCTTATTGGAAAAAGAGATTTTGGATTTATGAAGTCATTTTATTTTTCTTGATGATGCTTTATTTATTATGATCTATTTCTAGAGGGAATATTAGTTTTTTTTCTATTTTGGGAGTGAAAATTTAGACACCTCTGTAGGTGTTATGTACATTTGGTCATGGGTAGTAGACTGCCCCAACCAACCAACCAACCTACCAAAGGAACCCTATATATATGCCTCATACTAAAGAATATGTGCTTCCTTATAGGAGATCATGTTTTCAAATTTGAAAGGGATATATTATGTATACCTTGGTAGGCTTTAGCCTTGTGTCACAAAGAGGAAGTCTCATAGACCAAATTGATAATAGCTTGATCATAACAGAGCGAGATCAAATATTTAGAGATGCAAACCTCTTTTTAGAGAGTATATATATATATATATATATATATATATATATATATATTATTGTAAATGTTTTAAATCTAATTTGAGCCGACATGCTATTTTTTATAATTAAAAAAAAAAAAGACACATGTCAACTCTAGGATGAGCACAGAAAAAGTTACACATCACACAAAAAAGTTACACATCTCCTCTTACGCCATAGTAAATGCACCTCTTTAATACAATTATTTTAAACAAAAATCCGATTAATGTTTGTTATAGAATCTAAAAATATTAGATGTTACATTATCTTTTTTTTTCGGTTTATACATGTTATTTGTTACATTAATATTTGATAATTTTTTCTGTAAAAAATAATAAATTATTTTAATATATTTAGATAGATAATGTTTTCATTTTTATTTGATATCTTGTTAATAATTAGCGTAGATCCAAATCCTAGGCTCTATCAAGCGTTCAGAGGGATCAATCTCTCGAGGTGCAAACCTCTTTTTAGGTATTGCACTCAATGAGCTATCAACTTTGGTGTGTCCTATATATAGCCATTGATTTGATTAAAACCAAAAGACATATTTTTATTTAAGGTCCACATATAGTATTTTTATTATTGATATTTAATATGATTTATGGCCGACATATAACATTTTTTATTATTTTTTATTTTGTTAGGAACGAACATTACAAAATCTCCCCATACATGGTTTTAAAACCATATGCAAGGCCCTCCTAAAACTATGGGTTGTTTAGGAGGCTTTGCACACAAGCCTTGCACATGGTCTTAAAACCATTTGCAAGGCCCTCCTAAACCATGTACAAAAAACCATGGGTTGTTTAGGAGGCCTTGCACATGGTTTTAAAACCATGTGAAAGGTCCTCCTAATCCATGTACAATAAAACAATGGGTTGTTTAGAAGGCCTTGCACATGGTTTTAAAACAATGGTCAATTTTATTTTTTTTGTTA
This sequence comes from Pseudotsuga menziesii, assembly GCA_001517045.1. Classification (NCBI taxonomy): domain Eukaryota; kingdom Viridiplantae; phylum Streptophyta; class Pinopsida; order Pinales; family Pinaceae; genus Pseudotsuga; species Pseudotsuga menziesii. The sequence continues at coordinate 159,100 of LPNX011179796.1, forward strand.
GGTTTTTATTGTTTTGTTAGGTAGGAACATTACAACATCTCCCTATTAGGTTGTTGTTTTGGCCGACATTTATTTTGGGCTTAAAATTTTTATTTTTTATTATTTTGTAAGAAACAAAAGTTACAAGATCTCCCTCATTTTAGGTTGTTTTTTTACAGGCATTTATTTTGGCCGATAATTAATTTTTGTTATTATTATTTTGTTAGTAACAAAAGTTACTCAACAAACCTTACAATATCTGTAGGTTGTTTTTTGGCCGACATTTATTTTAGCGGATAATTAAATTTTTATTTTTTATTATTTTGTAACGTTATGCAACGTTACAAGATCTTCCCCATACTAGGTTGTAAAGCGCCTCTCGATGCAAAAATAACATTTTTTCTATAAATTTATATAATTAATTTTAAAATTAAAATTTTAAAATAAAAAATAAAAAATAAATCTTTAATTAACATTCTCTACTCATGTCTCTAGGAAAAAAATATTTCCTCTTTAATCTATTTTATTATACAATATTAAACTTTTGTAATTATTATGATTATATTTAACAAAATAAAATAATATTTCCATATTATTATAATTATATTTAACTTCCTTTAGATTGTTATGCATTTTCAACATAGAAATACTCCCGCTATCTTCATTCTTGGATTGTTATGTATATTCAACATAAGAGTTGACCCACTATTTTTCTCTCTTTGAATTGCATCCATAATATCTTAGGCTTCGCCAGTCTAGTCTGCTTAATTATTTCATTTATGTTCATTATTATTGGTGTTAGGCTTGTTTTCTTAATTATTTCATTATTTCATTTATGTTCCTTATTATTGATTTTAAGCTTCCTCAGTATGTTTAATTATTCAATTTAGATTTATTATTATTGATTTTTTATAACAAAAAATAAATTCATTATTATTATATTTTTTGATAAAGAAACATTACTTTTTTTACTTTTAGTATGAGTACAAATAATATTTTGATGTATGTTTAATTATTCAATTTAGATTTATTATTATTGATTTTTTATAACAAAAAATAAATTCATTATTATTATATTTTTTGATAAAGAAACATTACTTTTTTTACTTTTAGTATGATTACAAATAATATTTTGATGTAGACAATGTTTTAACTCATCTCTATTTCCCAATTTTTAGGTGGGATTTAACTCACTGTCACTTTTAAAACAAGTTGCATACACCCAATTACTTATGGCATTCTCACTATTAATCAACCTTGAATCTTGTTGTAGGTTAAAACATGTTAGAAACTCATGTTAAAATTTTTAACATCACATAAAAGATAAGTCATAAGCCATAATCCCTTTACTCATTCTTTATCATACATTCAACACAACAAAAATACGAGGGACTCTTTAAAAATAACTTTAAAATTTTATCCTAACTCTTTTAAATGGTCCGATTCCAAAATCTTAAGATTAAGAAGTTTTCTGCAACTCCACTTCCGCATTGCGGGTTGTGGGAAGCTCCATATATTTTTATAGTTTTCCTTCAGTCCTTCCGCTTTCACAATGCGGGTTGAGCAGCGTACATTAATGCTTATTTAATTACTTTCCACAAATCTGCTTCCATTTTTTCGACAAAATAATTATATTTGAAATCAATAGAAATATAGTAAAGGTTCCTTATGGTTTTCAATTTTGAATGATTCAAATTTTTACAGTAAGGGCTACCTAGAGTTTTGAATGATTCTACATGACTAAAATTTTCATACTAAGAACACACTTTTTCATGATTAAAATTTTCATGACAATTTTGAAGTTTCAATTTGACAATTAAAATTTGTAGGCAATGTTGAAGTTTCAATGCAACAATTAAAGTTTTGCTTGGTTGTAATTTGTTTATAAATTGATTTTTTTTATATTGCTTGAGTGTTAAATTTGGATGGTTCTGAATCAATGTTTGTTATAGAATCTAAAAATATTAGATGTTACATTATCTTATATTTTCTTTTTCTTTTTATACATGTTATTTATTGCATTAATATTTGATAATTCATTATTATTGTTTTTTTATAACAAAACATAGATTATTTATTATTGTATTTTTGGATAAAAAAACATTACTTTTTAACTTTTAGTACGAGTATAAGTGACAAATAATATTTTTATGTAGACAATGTTTTACCTCATCCCCATTTTTAGGTGGGATTTAACTCACTTTTGAAACAAGTTGCATACACCCATCTCACTATTAATCAACATTGAAACTTGTTGTAGGTTAAAACATGTTAAAATTTTTAACATCACATAAAAGATAATTCATAAGTCATAATCCCTTTACTCATTCTCTATCATACATTCCACACAACAAAGAGGGACTCTTTGAAAATAGCCTTAAAATTTTATCTTAACTCCTTTAAATGGTTCTATTCCAAAATCTTAAGCTTAAGAAGTTTTCCGCAATAGACCTTTTGCAATGGGATTTTCCTTCCGCAACTCCACTTCCCCAATGTGGATTGTGGGTTGCGGGAAGCTCCATATACTTTCCATCGTTCCACTTCCGCAATGCGGATTGCGGGTTGCAGAGCGTAGCTCCATAGACTTTTACAGTTTTCTTTCCATTGTTTCGATTTCGCAATGCGGATTGCGGGTTGCAGATCGTACATTAACACTTATTTTATTACTTTTCGCAAATCGGCATCTGGTTTGGAGAGACCCCATAAAGGACGATACAATCTTTGGATAGAGAAGCCAATAGCTGTCAGTGTCTGGTGTGGAGATCTATTTGTGATAGATGCAACATATATGTAATAAGTAGTTCGTGACTGAGTCCAAGAAGTCGTGAGCTTCTGCGAGATAGCCAACCTAACATTTTCTGTAGATTGTTAACAATAAAGCAGCATGAGTACTTTTTTTGTAATGAATAATCACCAATTCATTATTATAGTAGGAGTTGCATAGATTTATCCCATATTATTGGATGAAAATCAGTATTTTCATAGAAGAATAAAAAAAATAGTTCTTTTCTCAAATATTTACAGACAAACATATAATTTCTGTAAAATGCCACTAAGTGCAAAAAAAATCAAGGTAAAACAATAAAACATAAGAACTGGATGAACTAATATGTTATTTTTAATATAGATTTAATTGAAAAATCCAAAACTATCATTGATTTTGCCCTGTTTGTCCAGGATATGTGGCACTACATTATTTTTACCCCTGGCTCATTCCTGCTGAAGTTGAATTGTGGTGGCCAAAATTTAAGATTCAAAGGACTTACTCTATGGGGAAGTAGGAAGAGAACTCTGTTTAGGTGCAGGAGAGGGCTTTGGCTTTGGCTTTGGAACTGTAGTTGGAGTGGAAGATCCTGAATCTGATCACTGTCACTGCTAGAAGAACAACCATTAAAAGAATCACCATCAATATCACTGAAACAAACTGGAACCAAATTAATTTCATCCTATAAAACAATAATACCTTGGAGAAGCTGGTTGTCTACAGCATTTCCACCTTGAAGTCTAGCTAAACTTCCAACTATTGGGCCATTGTTGTAGGTTGCAAGTTCTGTTTGTTGATATCTGCCAAGTTATCATTGTAATCAACCTACAAGAACGTGGTTTTAGCCAAAGGATTGAATAAGAATTAAGGCTTTTTAGATGTTGGACTCATTAATCTATCTTCATGATAAGGAAGTTTTTAGCCCATCATGGAATTTACAATTATTATACCTGTGACTTAGCTAATGCCAACAACTGAGATGGATCTACTTCTCCACTGGGGTATTGCAGTTGCTTTCCAGCAGAAGACACATAATCAGAGAAGACTGTCATGCATCTTGTAAATGCAAGCATATCTTGCTCATATCTAAACACAGCAAGAAAATCATGGATAACATTCATCAATCCCTGGTTCTAGAGCAATAACCAAAGTACCTAATATTCACATTCTTTGACACCTCCAATTTTAAACATGAGATACCTCATACCTGAGATGGAGGGCAATGAAGGGTTCCCTTCTCTGAATTCTGGTGACAAGAGTTCGTGCAAGTTTCTCAATGGGGTCAGCAAAGTTTAGAGCTTGATAATTGGCACGACAACAGATCTCCTGAATTGAATTAGGAAGGTCATTATTTGCAAGACCAGAATCAGCATGAGTGAAGTATAGCACATTGTGTTTTTTTAGGAAAGGAAGAATCTCATGCTTGTAGAAAGATACATGTACATCAAACAGTGTACAATGCTCTGTTTAGCCAAAATACAACATCAATTTGAACAAAGATTCTCCAACAACCTGTGACCTTCACAACCCAACAACGGGATCAATTTGAATGGGCCCTCTTCACAAGGGATAATCGTAGAGAAAATACAGCCTCTCTTATTGCAATAGAGATGAAGAATCATCAAGATATACTCCAATGCTCTACCATAAGTGGGATCTCCTTACAAAACCTTTGAAACCCAACTCAATATGCACCAAATAACAAAAGCTATGAAATGAACTCTCCTTTGCACCGGAAATGAACTCTCTTCAGCAAGTGAAAGAAAACCAAGGTTTTTTTGGTGACTTAATGTTTAGACAGGATTAATTTCTTTGGAAAGTATACAAAACATTGAAAAATCATGCTGGTTTTTCTTAATAAAATTTAAAATTTTGTGAGGTGCTGAAAAAGCTCTCTTCCAAAATTGATCAAAAACTCTGAACCAGAACAAGGCTAGTGTCTAAGACACCTTTGACCAAGACACTGGAGCCTTCTCCAATGGTTTAACATTTTTATGAGATGGTGGTAAAGACTCAACAATGTGCACATTTTCCATTAGAATATTAATAAAGTGACAGAGATAAAAAATGTCTTTGAATTCACTGGATCATCACATAAATTTAAAACAGATGTGAGATCTGACATTTTTTGTACTGTTGAAAAAGCATCATATATTACTAAACATTATAAATATAGGGAGATTTTATGTTACAAGAAACTAAATTACCCAATTGAGGTCTCTTGGCAGAGAAATTGCATTCACCTTGGATCAGCCCAAAATGAAGTATTGTCCAAAATTGGTATAACAAGTACTACATTCATAATCTTTACGATGGCAACCATATCACAAATCTGTAGGATAGGAATTTTTTATAAATAAACATGACAACATGCTGGAACCAACATTTATAAAGCGGGTTACATGTATATCCTATAGGCCTTTGGGCACTTACTCCTGTTTGCATTTGATTCAATCCTCCATTGGCCTTGAAAATAATATAACCATTATGTTGCTCACCTCGTTCTGCAAATTAAAAACTTTATTAAAGAAATTGCAGTGAACTGCTTCACTGAAAAGTAGGAACTGTAAAAGGGGAAATCTTTGTTGAGAAAAACAAAAGCATACTCTTGTGATGCCATGGACAATCAATGCATTGGACAAAATCTTTACTATTAGGCTTCGACCACAGCTTGTATGTCTAGTGATAATCCTAGTTTGGAACAATTAGATATTTTAGAAAGCATACTATATGAAGGCCGAATCCTTCAAAACAAGAAAAATGCAATTAAAATTGCATATCAGAAATTTTAACAGCTAATCTTACTTTTCCAATTTCGTTGATTCATGATGCCTACTGAACTATCCACCTCTAATATATTAGATGATCTACCAATATGTGTATGAAGTTGAGTCTCCTCTGTCAAGACTCGATTCAGCCCTATACCTCCAACTGTCTTTATGAACAAATATCGTGGAATGGTCTGTAAAATAAAAAAAAGTAGATGAGTAATTTGTCTTCCCAATTGTATCCTCTACAAATTCTTCTGAATTGAATGAACGTACTCCAAATATTAAACAAATTAGGAAAGTCTACATTTGTTGTTTACAATTTGAGATCTAAAAGAAGGGCTAGAAAAGTTGAATTAGGTTATCTATGCCACAAATCTTTCTGATTCAGCAAAAGTATGTTATGTTGAAGTATTTTTCAACAATGTTATGTTGAAATGGCCTTAAGGCAATTTTTTCTAGATGGTAACAACATTTTCTGTAATAAATAGAGGATATGTTTATTGTAGGTGAGGTTGAGAGGAGGAATGGAAACATATTCTGGCTTAATATCACTGTGAACAAAGGATGGAAAAAAGAAACTACAAGAATCTAGGTTGTTTTAAAACAACACCCCACATTCAAGTTGGAAAACTCAAAAACTCTCTTCATCCCAGAGAAAATTAAGTATAAATATATGCTTTTCAAGGTTGATTACAAAGACATACCCGGACAGTCCTTGCTACTTGCAATACAGTTGTAGTAGCCTTGGTGACAATATGTTGCTTGCTTGACTCTGCATTTTCAGGTTCTTGTCTTCCCATTGCGAACTGTTGTGTAGCTGAATACTAGCGGTAACGAGTTCATTCAACCTAGAATCAAGGATTCCCACAACCACAACAGCCAGAATCCCTGGTTGGTTCAATAAAACCTTTTCTACCTGGAGAAATACAACATTATATTAAGGACCATATATGAAATAGCTAAACATTATCTTAGTTTTCTTAGAAAAATGACTGTAACAATTTAGCTTCATATTTTCATACTTGAAAGTTGAAACTTCAGAAATAAGTTGGTCTGAATAAGCCTTCACCTTATTTTGGAGTTCATTCTAATTTATAAGGTTAGCTAACATGCTATTATATATATATGTGAAAAATCTAATAGTTATATTACAGAAAATGATGTAATTGTAATCCATTCAAATAGTACATGCTAAGCTATCATATTGAGGATATTTACCTCAGAAGGATAAAAAATTTCTCAACCACTTTTAATCATGTCCTTGGAATGGCCGAGAAGCCATAATCTGCCCTATTTGTCAATCCATCCAGCATCCCCTATATTCAACCATCCATTTTTACTAAATGAAGTTGCAGTAGCTTGCTTTTGGCCCCAATACTTTTGCATCGCATGAGGACCCTTTGTTAATATATTTCCCACATTATATACCTCATTCTCATATAAAAATGTAATGCTTGGTTCAATCTGAATTTCCACATGAGGGGCTGGATTTCCCAGGACAACTCCTACAATGTGATCTATGGAAATAGCTTGATTGTGTAATGACATGGAAAACTTTTGTGTGATTCTATGCATGCCTTCTCCAATTATTGGATCATAGGCAACCATAAAAGTCATCGAAGAGCAAGCCTCTGTCATACCTTTATAAACACAACAAGGTTTTGAGAAGGGAAATAAGATCAGAGGGCACTATTACAATATGATGTAGAAATGGATGATGGCATTAGAGTGTGGCTACGTGAATTATTGTGACATAAAGGTTTGCTATCATTTTATTATGGTTCTTTGCCAACAATGAACAAGATGTTATACTAACCATAAGCTGAAAAAAATTGAGCTCTTGGAAAAAGTTCAATGGCACCCTCGAGAAGTTGTAGGAATAGGCTTCCTGCTCCATTAAGTATGTTTTTGATAGTTGGAAAACATAGCTCCAATCCTCCGTCCTTGTTTTTATAACACAAGTGCAGGAAAATAATAACAAATATGTCACTCAAACACAAAAACAGATTTTTATATTATCAACAAAGCCAAATTTAAGAAGAATAACTATCTTATGATCATTTGGAATTCAAACAACCCAACAATAAAACACGAGTTGCACCACAAGAAGAAACTAATAAGTTGCATGCAAGTAAATATTGTATATTCAATGTGAATACAGATTCTTGAACAACTTTTCCAAAGGTCTTGAGATGTTAGATGGACTGTAGTATCAAATATTGTGGTCCCAGAGATGTTAGGTGGACTGTAGTGCCATCATAATACTGATTTTCTAGATTTCCTAAAGTGGCTGACTACAATTTTTTTATTCTGAATTCTACTTGTTTCATATATGGTAACAACACTTTTTGCAACAAATAGAGGATACATTTATTGCAGGTGAGGTTGAGAGGACGGAGTTGATTTTCTTTTAGCATGGAGTGGTGTTGGTCAAATAATTAGATGCACGAACATCAAGCAAAGGATTAAAATTCCTTGTGGATACAATATGAATATACATTTACTATCGAACCGAACAAACAGGACTACTGCCTTCTGGGGCACAGATTACCGAAGAGTACAGTATTCCTTTTGTTGCCCCTCTACATTGGAAAAAGGTCATCCTTGGAATATTGGATGATCTCATCGACGGGAAGGAGTGAGTGGGATGTGATTAGCCTAACAAGGATATCCTTGTTAAGGAAAGGGCTGGGTTTATCAAGCTTCCACGAGAAAACCGATCCAGTCCATGTAGGATAAGAAATGGGTTTGAGAACAAAGTTGGCTACACAACTCTCCATCAAAATGTATGTTATCTTGAAGTTGGAGCCAAAGCAGACATGGTTTCCCTAATTGAATATGTAAAGAGGGGGGTATTTGTATGTGTGATATTTTGCCTTAATGATGTACATTCTCGATGTGCTATTGTTTAGTAATGTAAAGAGGGGGGCTTGTGGGTGGGGGTATCTGTATGTGTGATATTTTGGCTTAATCATGTAGATTCTCGATGTGCTATTGTTTATTAATGTAAATGCTGATATATTCAAAACAGTGTTGGGAATGCCATTAAGAGGAGCTCTTCCGTATTGTATCCATTTATTGGAGAAAGACCAATGGGGGGCCAATCAATTGATGTTGAAGGGGTGGTAGGGGTTGTAGATGCAAACCGCCTAATTTCTTCAGTCTCAGTGCGAGAATGTGGGAGTGAAAAAACAAAGGACGAGGTTTCAATGCTTGCTGGAATTGGCATTGAAGGTGTTGCATCATCAGTAGTGGGTGAGGTTAATTGGAGGTCAGGCCCAGGGGTTGTGGCATGGTGAAGAAGGGAGGACACATCTGTGGGTTCAAGTGGCAAAGCATGTAATGCTTGGAGGTCAGGGTGGACATCCTTGTAATACGGGTCATTGGAGATTTTGAATTCCAATGCAGCTAGAACATTTGAACGGCTAACAATGAATTCATAAGGCTTGTTTGCAGCATTGAATTTCTGAACAACAAGGATGTCCAAGTCTGCTAAGAGGCATGGAAGAGAGGTGGCTATTGTGGAGATATCTTGTGGGAAGTTAATAGTATGGCCGGAGTATTTGTATTGGCCACCACGTGCATGCGTAACTTGAAGTATTGGATTGACTTGGGCAATTAGCATTTCTTCTATTTGAGTCAGGCGTGCAAGTTCAATTGGTTGGTTTCTAGGATCCATGTTGTTATCTGTGGAGAAGCGATGGCCATGTCGCTCATTACTACATCGAGAGCATGTATAGATTCCACTTGAGAAATTTGTTTTCATTTTTGGATATGATTCCTTGCATATGGAGCAAACATAAAGTGGGTGGAGGCGAGAAAGTCGATTAAGAAAGCATGCGTGACCATCTGGCAAGGGGGTGGTTGGAGGCGGGGGTATAGTGGATGTGTGCATTGGGGTAGGGTTGATTGAAGCATTGATGTTTCCACTCCTAGATTGATAAGTAAGATGTCTATGCGCATTTTGGCGGTCCTTTGTTTGTCTATAAAGAAGCCTTCTACATGCATTTATTTGGTCACGTGTAGTATTGGGCAACATGGGTTGCTGAAGAGGAGTTTGCCTTGAACCTGGAGGAGACATTGATGGAAATTTCAAATGTTATAAATGTGTAATTGTAAGAAAAAATCGAGGCATGTACATTAAAAGCAATATATGCAAAGTACAAATAAGAAGGTATGTCTACATATAGAAAATAACGCATTGCGAAAGTTTTTGCAAGAAATAACATAAAAAGCAGTTTTTGTGATGTATGTGGAGCATTTATGTATGTGAAAAGCAACCAAGGAGCAGCATAGTAGAAAAAATAAATGCACATATATGACATAATAAACATTGTATACATGTAAGAAAACGTGAAATGTTTTATGGATATATATGTATGGCGTGCTTTAAAAATAAACACGTAATGTATATGATAACACATCTGCCATGTGAGCACAAAATTTACAGTAGCTAATTACATTGCAGATATTTGAAAAAAGACAGGAAAGTAAGGGAAAATTATATATACAATCAATGAAGGAAGGAAACAGGGTGGGGGGATATAGTGATCATGATGAAGTGAAAGAAACATAATTGGGTTGAGATGAGGTGGAATGCATTTGGAGAGATGGGATGGTGTATTGTAGGGTACGATGTGTTGAAGCAAGGACTGAGGGAAGAGTAAGATTTGGAAGGGTGAGTAAAAGTGGTGGTTGGAATAGCCAAGGGTGGAGTATATGAAGGGGAGATTAGAGGCGGCATGCAACAGGATGGCTTTGAGTAGTGAGTGCAGATATTTCTTCAAGGAGCTTGGTTGTTGCAGCAACATAAGGAAGCTCTTCTGAATTGGCAATGGTTGTCTTCAAGTGTGTACTGGAGTTGAAAGTCTCCATCTTAATGGACAAGGTGAACAAGTATTGGCGCGAAGTTACGTGTAGAGAGAGATCCTTTATGGTCGAGGGCTCGGTGGCGAGCAGGCATAAATCCTTTGCAGAGACACCAAGTAGTTTGTTGGCTGCATCATCAAAAGTTGTGGCCCTGTTGATCTGGCCGGTGTGGTCTTGCAAGGAAAGCTTTAAAATGTATATGTAGTCAAATTCTGTGAATTCACCATCACATTTGCTGCAATGCCAAGTGTTGAAAGCTTTATGTGCAACTTTCTTCATGCATTGAACACCATCAACAAAGAGAGGGCATGCAAGGAAGTGGAAGTCATCCATGTTAATGTCAACAATGGAAGCATGCACAAAGAACCAAAGGTTCTTATCAGAGGGTTGCATGCTTTGCAAGTCGGAAATTGTTTTAGATGGGTGTGTTCGAGACATAGAGCCTATGTATTTGCGGCTCAAGGATGGTGACACAGCGTGAAATCCATGATCAGTGTACCATTTTTGAAGGCGATGGATTGCCTCAATATCTGGATTGATAAGGATGGTACTACTGGGAACACTTCCAATTGTTTTACCATTGTAATCTGTAAGACGGCCACCCTTTATTGCAAGGACAGGTGGTGGGTCAGAGGAATATAGTGAGGCGACATGTGAACCCTCAGTGTGGCAATGATGACCCCAAAGTGTGACATCAATGCTAAAACATGATGTGTCTCTGAGGCAAACGGTTCTCCTACTTGTTTCAGAACCGTCTTTTTCTGAATTGTAGATGCAGGTGAGACAGAGCTAACAAGGCCAATCAGGTCAACCATGGAATTTGAAGGTAAACTTTGGAGGTCATTGATTGTTTTAAAGTGGAAGGAATGTAAAGGAATGGAGGGGAATGCATCGAGGCAAGGGTGGATGGTCGACGTAGATGAAAGGACAATTTCAAGATGGTTGTTCAAATGGTTATATGAAGGGTTGCTTGTTTTGATTGTGCCATTCGAGATAGTGTACACTGTCCCGATTTCAACAAGGGAATAGAAGGTGTCGACAAAGTTGTTAAAGGAAGAGACATGGATCTCTTCTCCAGAACAATCCATAAGGTCAAAGCCAAATAGTTTCCCTGGGCCGCGTTGGTTGGTGTATTCATGGATGGGTGTCTTGGCAAGCACACGACCTTGGATGCACCATTTTTTATAGTTGGGATTGAGTGCTTTGAATGGAATTACAGTTGTTGGCATGGGTATTGGTGTATCTGATGCTTGGGATGAGTGAACATTGCTTCCTTGTATGGGGCGGCTGGATTGGCTAGTTGATGAACCAATTGGAATGCCAAAGCTAGTTGGTAGTAAAAGAGGAATAGGGATCCCAACAAGGGCAAGCTTGCGGTGGACCAGTTCAAGATCGAGTATTGTAATAGTCCTGTAGCAGAAAAAGGCAAGTATAAGTAAAGGTATTATAAAATTGATGATGTTGGTGGTAGGTAAAAATGTAGAAGCTAAGCTACCTAAGAGAAAGCTTAAAATAATGGGCAGAAAAGTACGTGTTATTATGGACGATGGTGCAGGTGCACTTGGCGAGCTTGATAACAGAGCCTTCTTGGAGTTCTCCATTTGATATGAGGGAGTTGAAGGTAGTTGGGAGCAAAGTCTGGTGTGTGTTGTTACCATCTGAGATAGTAATTCGGAAACGTGGAGTAGTTGCATTTGTTGGTCCGAATGGGTGGAGTGAAAAAACCTGTAGAAGTGGTTGAAGATTTACAGCACCAGAAAACAAAGAAGATATCGCATTTTCTGTCAAGGGTGCCTCCATTATGCGGAGAAAACACTGAGAGCAAGAGGAAACAAACGTGTAAGTATATGAAAATTTTGTTTCGTGTATATATACATATATGTATATATATATATATATATATGTATATATATATATATAT
>LPNX011179810.1:0-12331 GCA_001517045.1 Pseudotsuga menziesii
TGCCTCTGCCAAAATTGCTCTTGAAACCCTAGCTCACCATTGAGCTACTTTCACCATTGAGAGCCCCTTTTGGCCCATTTCCACCATTGGGGAAAGAGAAGGAATAGCTGGAGCTCGGAGCAACCTCTCGGATCACCGCAACGGACTTCACCAACCTCCACATTGGAGGTCAGATCAATAAAAAATCATTCTTAACTTTTTGCTGTTTTGCTTCATGAACATGTTTAGATTAGTTTTTATTTCAGTTTAGCATCTTTTATTTTACATATTATTGAATTGCTACTAAGGAATCCATTCTCCTTAGTAGGTGCTCATTCGCACAAGCTAGGGGTAAAACCCTAGCTACAGTTTTGGCGACTCCGCTGGTTTTTATTTTATTTTATTTCCCGTTTTGTCGTTTCAGCTGTCGTTTTCGGCCGCCGTAAACCGCAATTTTTTTCCTCGGCAGTCGCGTCCCGACCGCGTTTTTCAGGCTCTTTCCTGTGACCCGAACGCGCCTGCTAGCCCTTTTACCCGCGTCCCGATCGTTCCTTTCCATCTCTTAGCTGCGACTCAACCGCGTCTGTCATCTTTTTTCCTGCGGCTCGACCGTGACTTTTTTCCTGTTTGTTGCGTTTCGACTGCAGCTTTAGGCCTGACAGTCGCGACCTGCGCACGCCTGTTTCCTTCAGACCCCCGATCTGACTTTTTCACTTGTTCCTACTTTTTGAACCCAGCCCCTTTGCTGCCATTTTTTTCTGCACTTGCACAGCCATCTGTTCTACCTGCAGTCCTATAGCCTTTTCTACAACAACATTTTTGTCCCCCCTTACAGAATTTTTAAAAAGAATTTCACCATTGTTTATTTAGAAAAATTTTGTATGGTAAAATTTTTTCATTCAGTATTATTGTTATTTAGGAAGTTGCCCCCATGGCATGTGGCACTTCTCTTCTGGGTTCATAACCTCACGAGCACACAATCTGTCACCTAATTCAAAGTGAGACTTAAAAACTACTTAACTCAACCAACATTCTAACCCCACTTGGGGAACACAAAAGAATTTTTGTAGTTAGGTAGGATCAGGGGGATAGGCTTCCAAAAACACCCCTCGGTTACTTACACTTGAGAAATAGTTGTTGTCCAAATAGGGAACCAAAATCCCCTAGTATTTTTTGACACGGTCACAACCGGTTTATCAGAGGGCCTCTCCCTTAGGAGGGTTGAAGTCGTGAGATTGGTTCCGGAGGCCTGAGTGGAATACCGAACTCCATTCAGTAACTAAAGGGATACCTTTCACAGTTCTTGGGATATCCTTGTATAGGGGTATTGTGGTTAAAGGACCAAGCGGCAGATTTACCTTTCTGGACGTGTCATGAACAGGGTATCTTAGTTGCCATTCTTCTAGGATTTGACTACCCGGTGTCCCTCCCGGTAGGGGGATACCTTAGCCACTTGGATTTCCTATTCATATTGTCTGACTTGGATTTCATCACCTTGTAGAGGATATGTCTAGTTGAGTCATAATACTTCTAGTTAGGTGTTTGCATGCTCCCTTAGCTCCTTTTGGTCTAGTGAGTCCACCACTTTTTATTTTTAGAAAACCTGCTGCTTGTTGGTATTCTGACCATTTTTGTTGACACTCCGCCTATTGTAACACAGCTATTATAGTGGGTGTTTTGAGTTGATTGTTGGCCTAAGTGCCCTATCTTTTGAGCTCTACTTCTGCACACTCGGTTGCATTATGGTTTTTGAGCTGTTTTGTAGTTACCTCAACCCACAGAGATTTGACACCATTTGTCACCATTGAGTCCCCGAGACATTCTCAGCGCCTCAGAGGTGAGACCCCACAGCACGGTTCACTTGACACCACCCGTCCTCGACACAGATCATCATCACTTAATACCACTTATCATAGATCTTGAGCCTTGTCACTTGAATCCACTCGTCAGCGGCATAGGACTCCGTCACCAGATACTGATGCCCCTTATTTTACCTCTGATTCTGAGCCAGAGTCTAAGAACCCCCTTTACACTACCCCTACTAGCCCCATGGTTGGCGTGACTCCCACTCCCATCTTGGTCGGGACCATTGGTGGCACATCTACCACTACACCAGTTACCATACCTGCTATGGGTATGCCCTCCATGGGGCCCCCATTTACCGTTCCCCTCACGGCACCTATTCCTGTAGCAGGAATACCTATTCTCACTCCATTAGTGACTCATACCACCCATGGTGATGCAGGTTCATCCTATACCACCTTAGTTCCCCCACTTGGGGGTAAACTCCCTCACATTACCCCTCCACTTGGGGGCATCAGCCCCAACTTAATCCAACCCACTACCGTGTCACATTCTTCATCCAGTTTGCCATTCATGGCTAGCCTCAACCTGCCTGACCTAGCCAGATTAACCAATGACCCCATTCGACACGACCCTGCGTGGCCTCACATGCCCACCAAGCTCCCCTCTGACATCCCTAAGTTCGAGGGCAAGGCAGGTGAGGACCCACAAAACCATATCATGTCCTTTCATCTATGGTGTTCCTCCAACTCCATAGTAGATGACTCTATTTGCCTCTGTTTATTACAACGCACTTTCACTGGCTCTGCTGCTAAGTGGTATATTGAACAACCCCATGGAACCCATGCCACCTTTACTTCCCTTGCCTCAACCTACCTGCAGTTCTTCCAGTTACCTGTCCGCTATGACGCAGGCGTTGAGATCCTACTATCATGCAGACAAAACACGGCTACCCACATCACGGACCACATTCATGAATGGCGTCGACGCCGTAGTTTATGCAAGATCAAGTTAGATGACCGGATCTTCCTAGACTGGTTCCTCAAATCCCTCCTTCCTATCATTGCTAAGGATGTAGCATCCGAACGACCCTAGTCTGAAGAAGAGGCCATCCTTAAGGCCCAGCAATTCGATCTCATTTACGCCCAGTCAGGTTATCTCTATACCATTATAATTGACGCCCCTCACGATAATTCCTCCCAGCACAATGCGCTGGGGGCATCCCACGCTGCCGACGGCATCATTGGCCATGTCTCTTCACAGCCTCAACCATTTTCCATAGCCTATCCTACCCCTAGCCCTGACCCTTCGCGAGCTACCTCACAGTCTGGAGCAACCAACCCGTATGCTCCCATGACACATCACCACCATTCCCATGGACGCTCATGTCCACCTCAGTGTTTCGGTCATATGACTCCCGCTTACACCCCCCCGATCACACCTCAGCCTTACTATCACCAACAGGCTGCACCAGCTCCTGCGCCATCACAAGCCCAACCCGTTTACTACCCGCCACAGCCAACCCCTGTGGAAAACCCACAACCCGCTCCACAGCACTATCAGCAACACCCTCAGGTTGCTGCACCTGCGCAGCCTCCACCTTCATATCATCCACCGCAGCCTGCTCCAACCCCTATGCAACCACAGAATCCACCTGTTGTCCAAGGGCAAGTTTACGCTCAACAAAACCCACAGCAAAACTAGAACAACCAACGCAACCAGGGCCAACAAAACCGCAGTAGAGGCCGAAATCGTGGGAACAACCAACCGATCGAGCAAGCTGGTCAACACCCTATTCCCCCTACTAGTAATAATGCGGCCCCTGCTAACCAAAACCCCGATCACCCGCCCACGTAGGCTAAAAACCCTAATTTGCGAACAAACTACCCTTGTTCTGTTTGCGGGGTCTATGGCCACTACACACATTTTTGTCCACATATGGAGCAGGTTCGGCAACTTTGGGCTGTTGATGTACAACGCCAAGGGCAGACGGCTCCTCAAGCACCGCCCAACTTGCCACAACCTCAACAGCCACCTTTGGTGCTGCAAAACCCCTTACCTACCCAAGGCGCAGTGAACACCCAACTGTTGGCTCCCCCTCAAGCCAACGAGCCAACCCAACAACAAATCACTTATGCTTCTCCTGATCAACCCACACTTGACTCAAGTACCCACCACTTGTTGATGATGTCCTCCGATGAGATCAACCTCCATACCCGGCGGAACCAATATGGCTCCACCCCTGAAGCCCCTCCCGCCGATACACCTACTAACGCTCATCCCACTGATCAGGCATTACGTATACCTCCACCTCCACTAGATAGCTCTCCCAAAGTGCCCCATTTCCCACTACATCGTATCAACAATAACCCCAATGCGCGGGCTGCGTCAAACTACAACATTGTCGATGACTTAGCCCAATCCCCCGCAACCATGTCTGCATTAGAAGTCTTAAAAAAATTCCCTTCGCAGCGCAAGACTTTACTCTTAGCCATTGGGGCTATCGATCGAAATGATTCGCAGTTAATGGCATTTGATTTGGACCAATCCGAACCCCGCCTGCCTTCCACTTTAGCATTCCAAGTTTCTGTTTCCATTCAGAATTTTGTCGTCCATCAATGCATTATTGATGAAGGTGCCTCTACATGTGTCATGCCCACCTCCATCTGGAAGAAAATGGGATCCCCCCCTCTCCAGCAGTCCTCTACTACGTTGCGACCCTACGATGGCCATTCAGCTCAACCACAAGGCCTATTAACTAATGTCCCCATCTAGCTGGCTGGAAAAATCATCCTCATAAACATCGAGGTTATCAATGCATAGCTTGATTATAACCTTTTACTTGGCCGCAGCTACATGTATGCCATGCGGGAAGTTGCTTCTACCGTTTTTCGTACCATGATGTTCCCCCATGAGGGACGCATGGTCAAGGTTGACCAACTCACTTACCATGACCCCAATGCCCCCGTGGCACCCGAAAATGTTCTCCCCATGATTGAAAAACCTGTTTTGGGTGCCACCACCTCATTCGTTTCTTCTCTAGGGACCGGCATTTACTCTGACACACCAATGACCTCGACCTTCCCATCTATTCCATCGCTATCACCTGCCACTGAAGTGTCCGACCTATGTACCCTATCCCATAACATGCGAACTCCTACTACTCAACCACCCTTGTTGCCTCAACCCCCTTTGGTACCTAGTCACATTGGTGCTACACCCATCCATACCATTCGTTTCCTTTTCCCTCCCTCAGGAGTAGTTAGCGCCCCGATCATGGCCACCCTCAGCCTTCCTGGGTTAACCTTAGGATTACCCGTTTGGTATCTTTCGCCTCCCGTTCGTCCGCCGACACCTGATGTCGTCCTGCAACCAGTGCAACCCATTGCCACTACTAGTCAACCACCTCCTGGTATCGCTACCCCGTCGTCCTCCATGAACCCCCCCCCTCTTCTTACCAAACCCATTGGGGGCAGAGGCCCCCAACCTTACACTGCTGTCCCACCTCCTAAGACAGTAAAAAACCCCCCTGTGTTTTGTGCTCCTTCTGAATACACGCTGTGCGACGAATTGGGCCATGCGACTCACCTATGTCCTCAGTTACTGGCTTTACAGGAATACATGCAAACGCTTGACGACGACCCCACTATCCCAGTTGTCCATCTAGATTCCACCCCTAAGCCTCACGACAAATCCCTACGCACTAACCACTCATGTGCCCTATGCGACATTTACGGGCATTACTCCCATCACTGTCCCGATCTCCCCGAGTACAGAGTAGCTCTCTTTGAGATGAACAATCTGGATCTTTAGATGGCACCCCTCACCATTGAGGAAATCCATTCCCCGGTCTCTTCCCCTTCTGGAGAGGTTAATACCATTTATATGATCTCTTCCGTCACTACTCCCTCGTCAACCGATTTGACGACACAGATATTCCGTACTGATGAGGAGATCCTCGAGGCTCTCACTACCCCAGATTATCCCTAGGATGACATGCACCACCGTTCCTACTTCCTCCCAGATGAACCCTCCTCTAACACTGCTCCTCAATTTGCAATTGAATCCAAATACTCCCTTCCCCCTAAGTTTGACTGGTTCAAGGACCCTATTCTTGCTCCTAACACCTTCGAAGAGGGTAACATGGCCAACATCTCACCTGTCATCAAAATTGATATTGCTGCCCCCGGAGGCACCCCCGAACTCATCGCTTTAGGAGCATCTTGCACTGAGCAAGAGATTGAGGAATACAAAACACTCTTCAAAGAATTCTGTGATGTCTTTGACTGGTCCTATACCG
The DNA here is from genome assembly GCA_001517045.1 of Pseudotsuga menziesii. Lineage (NCBI taxonomy): Eukaryota > Viridiplantae > Streptophyta > Pinopsida > Pinales > Pinaceae > Pseudotsuga > Pseudotsuga menziesii. The sequence goes on from LPNX011179810.1 coordinate 6,083, forward strand.
AAATGCCTGGTCTTGACCCTGCCATTATAGAGCACCACATTGACACATGGCCTGATGTACCCCCCGTTCGTCAGAAACAGCGTCCCATTCATCCCTCAAAACTCCCAGCTGTCAAAACGGAGATTGAGAAACTTCGCACGGCAAGATTTATTTATCCTATTGCCTATACCACCTGGGTTTCAAACCCTGTTCCTGTCAACAAGAAACAAGGCACCCTTAGAGTATGCACTGACTTCCGAGACTTTAACCACACCTATCCCAAAGACAATTTCCCTACGCCATTTATTAACCAGCTCATTGATGCGTGTGCGGGGCATGACGTCCTCTCGTTCATGGACGGTTTTTCTAGATACAATCAGATCCAAATCTGAAAGCAAGACCAGTACAAAACCACTTTTACTACCCCATGGGGCACCTTTGCCTATCGCGTCATGCCTTTTGGCCTAAAAAATGTTGGTGCCACATTCCAGTGGGCCATGACCTATTGCTTTCATGATTTGGTCCATATCCTGCTCGTCTACCTTGATGACCTTATAGCTCGTTCCCGAAAATGATCAGACCACCTTACTGAACCGTTTCCACCATTGGAATCAGCACGACAAAACCATCATGATGGTCACCTCGTTGCATTATTTTTTGCTACACCATTTTTGCCCATTTTTTCGATACCAATAGTCACCTCGGTTTGCACGCCACTTCGGCTGCTCTCCATTTTTAACACTTTTCATATCGGTGGATTCATTTTTCCAAGATCGTGATGATGCTTGAGATCATTTCTCACTCTCACTTGGTACAATTTCAACATTGCGTCCCTGCACCTTGCCGCATCGATTTGTGCACCACATCGGCCGTCATTAGATTATTTCACACTTTTTACATGAGCCATCCACTCCTGTCATACTGCAAATGTTTCGTTATTTTTCCACCATTCATTCACCCCGCAAGGAGGCCCACCAGTGTTCCCCCCCACCCTCTGTCCTAGTCATCATAAATATTCCTTGATTGAACACTTCCTCTTTGCCTGGCCATTAATTCAGAGTCTTCTTATTTTCTTTCAGACTCCTTAAAATTGAAAGTAACCACGAGCATGTACTGTCCTGGGATTGTAAAATCCACACGACAGTACCATTCTATTACTTCAGAGTCTTCTTATTTGCTTTCAGACTCCTTAAAATTGAAAGCAACCATGAGCATGAACTGTCCTGGGCTCGTAAAATCCACATGATAGTACCATTTTATATCCACACTTCTTCTAGTTCCCTAACCCATGAAGAAGTCCCCCCGCGTTTCTCAGCGCTATGATCAATCCTCTCGGTAGCACCTCCAATCAGGTCACCTTTGTTCAGAGTATTCTGCAATCTCCTGCCATTTTACCATAGCTTGAGTCTCCCTCAGCCCATTCACCCTCAGATCCTATACCACTATGATCCCTTTACCACCAGTGAGTCTCATATGCTGCCCGATCATCCCTGCCATCATACTTTGAACAAAGGAAGTTTGAGTCCACCCACTCTACTTGCCCAGTTATTCAGCCCCCAGTTTATCACTCCTGCCATCAATACTATCACAATTCGGTTTTGTCACCTCGCGCTCCTGTCAAGGAAACATCATTGCCTTGATGGGTGCAGGTCTCCCTCTGTCGACGACAGCCTCTCTATTCCAGAGGATAGACCTAGAGGCCCCTGCGCCTTGGACCCATCACCATCTTTGGTGAGTGCCTACGGACCATTTTGGGAGGAGTCATCATTGCCTCTCCGAATAGTTGTTTCTCACATGCTTGACTTCAGCACCTTAATCGCATCGTTGAGAATCGCGCAGGATGTATATCCTTTCCATTAGGTGTCGAAGACCCCGGATTTCCCCTGACTCTAGCACATTAGTGAGTCACTTTGGAATGACCATTTATATGTTCCCGTGGATGTCTGGGCTGCGTTGGAGATTGTATTCAGAAGCCATTCAGTTCCATGCTTCCTTGAGTACCCAGTACAGTTCCAGATCAGTGTACCATTGCAAGTATGACCGCTGTCACTTTGATACAGTAGCTCATTAGTTCCTTTGGAACCACATTCAGTAGCACTGCTGTCATTCCAGTGCATCAGTTTTTCAGCTTAGACATGGTCAGCCCAGCAGTATGTTCCAGATTTTTGTCCCTTCTGGACCCTTATGATATACACAGTGGATTTCTATATATCCTACAGGTCCCCCTTTTCGGGCCTCACAGTTATTTTTATGTATATTGATACGAGCATGGGAATTCCCGCCTCGTCCAGATGATCAGATGATTCCTCATCCATTATTGAGGTTATGTACTTTTCATTCCTTGCAGTTGGTTCGATATTGATGTTCCGGGCTTCAGTTGGTTCCTTCTCTTCTCCACACCCCAGGAAAAACAAATATGACTTATGATGTCCATCGGCCATACGATGAGCTCCTACCCTCGCACATCAGGGGGCAATCTGTTAACACCCAAAAAGGGTTCACTACCTCATCTACCCCACTCCATGGCTCATTTGTCCATTTTCCTACCATATTTCCATCAAAAACCCATAAAACCATCTAAAAATCCTCCAAAAGGCTTAAAATGCCTCCAAAAGGTTATAAAACCCTCTTTTTCTCCAAAAATATCCAAAATTCCTCCAAAAAAACAAAAATCTCCAAAAAGGAAGAAAAAATATAAAATAATGAGGAAAAGGAGGAAAAAACCCTAAACAGCTGAAACCCTAAACAACAAACCCTAACCCTAAACCGGCACTCCACCACTATAATTAAGTGATGGAGACCCCTCTTTTAAAATCCACAATCACAAGTATCCTGCCTCTGCCAAAATTGCTCTTGAAACCCTAGCTCACCATTGAGCTACTTTCACCATTGAGAGCCCCTTTTGGCCCATTTCCACCATTGGAGAAAGAGAAGGAACAGCTGGAGCTCAGAGAAACCTCTTGGATAAACGCAACGGGCTTCACCAACCTCCACATTGGAGGTCAGATCAATAAAAAATCATTCTTTACTTTTTGCTATTTTGCTTCATGAACATGTTTAGATTAGTTTTTATTTCAGTTTAGCATCTTTTATTTTACATATTACTGAACTGCTACTAAGGAATCCATTCTCCTTAGTAGGTGCTCATTCGTACAAGCTAGGGGTAAAACCCTAGCTACACTTTTCTCCCCCTCTCTCCCCCCCTATCTCTCTCTCTCTCCCTCTCTCTCTCCATCTATCTATCTATATCCCTCTCCCTCTCCCTCTCTCTCCCTCTTTCTCTCTTCCTCTCTCTCTCTCTCCCTCACCCCCTCCCCCTCCCTCCCTTTGTCTGTCTCTCCCTCCCCCCCTCTCTCTTCCTCTCCCTCTCCATTTCTATCTCTATAAACGTTACATATAATCTCTTTCTCTAATCCCATCACCCCCAATATCCCTTTATCTCTCTCTAAACCCCTAACCTCCAATATGTCTCTCAAAATTTAAACACCTAACCCTTAATAACTCTCTCTCTCTAAACCCCTAATCCCCAATTCCTCTCTTTATTTAAACCCCTAACCCCAAATATCTCTCTGTCTCTCTCTCTTTAAATCCAAAACCTATGTTCCTTCTTTCTCCCCCCAAAACACCAACTGTGTTTCCATGTAACCCCCCGCTTTATCTCTCTCTCCTCCCCACCACTCACTATCCATACTCCCTGTTAGCACTAAATTTATTTTTGTTGAAATTGGTCTTATTGCTTTCAAAATTTTAAGTTTTTATGGGTGATTGAGTTGGTTTCCAAATTTTTCTCATTAATCTATTTCCAAGTTGGAAAAGAAGAGAAGTTAAATGAATTTTAGATAAAAAGAGAAATAAATGTTTCACAAGTGGGGCAAAAAGTTTTATTAACTTTTAAATGAAATTTATAAAATAGGTTTTATAAACCTATTATTTCATTTATATTCAAACTTATATAGTTTTGGATATTTTTTCCAAAGTCAAAAAGCAGCCTCTTATTAATCCAATGGCTAATGTAAAAAGTGAAAACTCATCAACATGTATTAGTGTTTCCAGAGAGTAAAGTTGTGAGGTGGTTAAATTGGAAAGGTGGTAGTGGAATTTAAACCACTTTCCACGTGGTAAATTTTGGTGAATTCTGCGGAGAAAAATGGTTTAAGAAAAAAAAAATCAGTGAAGGCTCTAGAATAGACCATTATGTAAAGGTAAAGGTGACCTGGTTTTGAAAAATTATTTCATTTGTGTGCTGCGTGCGAAAGGAAGGAGACAGTCTGCCATATTTACATAGCATATTTTTTCTGAAAAATGTCTGTTTTAGTCATTTTATTCAACGACCTGTTTCCCATAAACAAAGAAAAAATTTCAAAAATTGAAAGATATTTTTCATTCTAACATTATTATCGACAATAACCTCTCTCTGTTTTTACCTAGGTGCTACATATTGGGAGCAGCAAAGTTATATTCAGAGGGAAAATGTTCAGATGTCAAAATGACTGTTCTAGTCATCAAATTAAAATAATTTTTTAAATCAAATTAAGATGAATTTTGTGAAAATGGGAGAGGCTTTTCTTCACAACATACCTATCCACATTAACCTCTTTCCATTTTCACACAGGTGCTATTTTTTAACAGAAACAAAGTCAATTGTACAGGCCATTTTTCATGTTTTCCAAAGGACTATTTCAGCCATCAAATTAAAATAATTGTTTTGGACAAATGGAATTTAATTTGAAAAAAATGAGAGAGGTTTTTATTAATAACAGGCATATAATAAAAAACCTCCTTCATTTTTTACACAGTAATCACAAGTTGGGAGAATTAAAAATATCTTCACAAGTCATTTTTCCAGAAATATAAAATTTTATTATTTGAGTCATCAACTTCAAAGGAATATTTCGAGGATATTGAGATGATTTTGGAGAAATCAAGACATGGGTTTTGTTGGGAACATGTCCAATTATAAAAACCTCTCCCATATTTCACACAACTGTCACCATTAGAGATATGCATGAGAAACGTTGTTGTAACTATTTCTATTTTTAGAGTTCAGTTAGGTTTTTAATTCAAAGTTAGGTAGAGGTTATTCTTATATAAATTAAAATGTAATTGATAGTTTTAAAAGGGAGGATTTTCAAGAGCAGAGAGACTCTACATTGTAATGGCTTCACGTTTTCATTAAATGAATGAAATTTGCAGTGGAGGAATGTAAAATCTTTTTCATGTCAAAGATTCTTGTGCCATATTTTTCTTCAGTAAGTAATTTCTTTATGTGACTGTTTATCTTATTTCCCACTCCATTTTGTATTTACTTTCATTCTTGAGCATTAGTTTTTATGGGCTAGAATTCATCCTGCATGCTCTAGGTCCATTGTTCAAGCATTTTCAAAATATTTTCTTCTAAAGTATTGCAGAATTCACCCTAGTTAGGTGCTCTCTTTGATGGAATGTCTCCCTTTGTCTACTAATCAACCTGCTAATACCTCAATACTAAGGAAATGGTGCCTACCTTTCCTCTGATCATAAACTTTCAAAACCCTACCTCCTACAATCTATTTCAGATCTGATTATTGACTCCATTACCCAATGGTCTCCTCCATGACCGTCCTACCATGTCTTTTAAAAAAAACTTGTCCTATTTGTCCCATCAGAAATATGACCTTCTGATTGTCTCTGATTGAATATCTTGAGTATAAAAAAATTGTAAATAGTGAGAGATCCCTCTCTGATTGTATTTGGTGAGAAATACATTCTAAAGTGGTTTTTGTTGTTACCTTGGGATCTACCTTTCACAACCTGGGTACATTCTGAGTGCTAACACTCCCCATATTCTCTCTCTCTCTCTCTCTCTCTCTCTCTCTCTCTCTCTCTCTCTCTCTCTCTACAACCCTATTAACTTTTGATCTCGATCTCTCTCTCTAAACACCTAACCACTAATCCCTCTCTCTAAACCTCCAACCTCAAATCTTTATCTCTATCTCTATAAACCCATAACCTCCAATATGTCTCTCACTCTTCAAACACCTTACCCTCTCTCTCTCTCTCTCTAAACACATAACCCACAGTGCCTCTTTCTCTCTCTCTCTAAACTCGTAACCCCCAATGGATCTCTCTCTCTCTCTAAACCCCTAAACCCCAATTCCTCTCTTTGTTTAAACCCCCAACCCCAAATACCTCTCTCTTGAAAGCCATCACCTCTCTCTTTCTCTAAACCCCCAACCTATGTTCTCTCTCTCACCCCCTCCCAAACACCCACTATGCTACAATGTAACCCCC
>LPNX011179815.1:14946-39081 GCA_001517045.1 Pseudotsuga menziesii
CACGAACACCTCCAAAGTTGGGGTAGTCATCTTGGTGTTTCAGCCTAGGGAGGTTATTAGAGCCTTCGTGTCGGTGTTTTTCACCATGCTAGGCATTCGAGTTGAGTACTATGGACATGTACTAGGTCCCCCTAGAGTTTCATGAATTTCCGCAAAAAATATTTTTTCCCGTTTTTTAAGCCATTTTTTAATGGTTTAATTAAAAAACTTCAGATTGCAATAAAAGTCATATCCGAAGTCCGTTTCTGACGTGGGGACACTTGTTTTCACACCTGAAGTGTCCACTTTACCCAAGGGACCACTCTCTACATTAGTAGGGCAACCAGAGCACCCTATGAGGCATTATTGGGCTAAAAATGCATCAAAATAGCATTTTAATGCTAAATTATGATAAATTGGCACTACAGTCAAAGGTTGAAAAGTAAATTCATTATTAAAATATTTGTGGATGGATGACTTGGCTTAGTGGTCCCCTTGGTTACGATTCCTAAGTTAATTTTGGCTCTCGTATCATTTCTTTAGCCAAAGTTTAAAGGTGACGCCCTTGCCCAACCTCTTCGCTTCGTGACTCAAGGTATGGCCCATGCCCTTTTATTGCTGGCTCGACTAAGCTAAGTAGTGACATCATGAAGGATTCTCGACTTGGCATTTAGTGACGTGCATATGTCCACGTTAGGGACTCTCGTATCATTTCAAATAATGACGCAGTGGCTTGGTTGGTATGTTTTAAGTGATGTGGCAGCTCACACTTGGGCTCGACATCATGACTGAAGAGACTTTGGAGTGCTGGCAAACATTGGAGGGAGGTCGCCTACTTGTTGAGAGGTGGCGCGTCCTCCATGGTGATCTCTCCAATAACTCAGATCGCTTCCCATAATTAAATCGTGAACGCCAGCAAAGACTGCAAGTTATCCCTTGTTCACGCCGACTCCATCTCTAGTTTTGGAGGCGCCCCCTGGTTTGGCATTTTCTATATAAGCCGGTCTCCTCTCCTTTGTTTGGCATCAAAAGGTGGAACCTCTGCTTGTAAGATTGTAATAGTTTTCTTAAGTATTGTGAATAAAAGGCTTTGGAGGCAATTTCTGTGTGGGATCTATGGATGTTTGGATAGAGTTTACTCTACATTAGTGAGGTAACCTGTATTTGTTTTCATGCTTGCATATGTTTGGGATTAACTTGCTTTCAGAAGGAAATGGTATTTTTGTAAAGATAAAAGGTAATTCTTGTTAGGTTACTCTTTTATTGCAAGTCGAAGAAGATTATTTGATACATGTATGATTTCATGCTTGGATCTACATTGTTGTTGTAGTCTCTTTTGGTCTACACAGATATTTTTTAATCCCCATTGCTAGTATTGATAATCTTTTGCAGGAAGCTAAAGCTAGAGTATTGATGAGTGAATGTGCTCTGCCTTTCCTTCAGTAAATTGGAAAATAAGTTGTCCCTCTGATCTCACCAAGGACGCGTTTTCTATCCTTTATTTCTTGCTCTACTCTGGGTTCTTTAACTTTTGATCCACAAATTTCTTAAAATTTTCTTTCGGTTTCAAACGTCTCCATATTAGATCTAGCATCTAAAGTCATATCAAAGGTAGATCTAATGTCTAAAAGTCTCTATTTCTAGTCTGCTTCAAAGGTACATTTAAAATTCTAGATCTAGTTACTTTTCCCTTTTTCCGCAAGTTTACAAATTTTGAAAATTAAAAAAGCTTGTTGAAAGAGTTCTTGTGCATTTTAAAGTTTGATCTAGTATTTTTGTGCTTGAGATTTGCTTGCCATTCTTCTCAAGAGGCAAGCAAAGATCCTAAGAAGGCAAGCTTTCTAGCTTGCCTCACTTAGTTGTTTCCTTCTTTTTTGTAATCAGTTGTTACTTAGATTTTTTTGTAATTTTTGCATGTTGTCCAAAGACACTTCCAAAGTGTTTTTGGGCATCTTTCACTGACATATGCTTGCTGGTTTTTAGCAGGTCCATCAAAAAAGAGAAGGAAACTCTGGCCGAAAATAGCTTTTTCGAGCATCCGGAGCTCTCAGGAGGCTTTCCCCTTAGCTGGGCTTTCTTTTCTTTGCATGTTGTAGGCCTTTGGATCCCAGATAACAAGGACCAAAGAGCATATCTACTGAAGCATTGTAACCGATTAATAAAGCAAGTTTGAGTAGGCTCGGTAGAGCTTGGTCCAAGGGGATTTGTGTCGGTGTCCTTTTTCTGTTTTCTTATATGCTGTTAGCGTAGTTATTTTTCTTTATCATTTGATGCTTTGTTTGAGTTTTGCAAAAGTAACCTGAATACTTACGCACTGTGCTATACCAAAGTACCATAAGGGAAAATATTTGAGCAGTGTAGGAATTAAAAATAAAAGCAATTTTGTTATGCACTGCTAAGTTAAAATAAACCCCCTCGCTTTCCTGAGTACAAGTTCGTGGATAAGGGCTTGCCCGAGTACGGAATCTGGAAAGAGACTCCTGGGTTTTATCTTTTTTTTAAATCAAAAAACTTGTTCTAAAAACTTTAAAAATAAACCAAGACTCCTTCCCCATATGCTCTACATCGTTGCAGCTTGTCTGATCAGTTGGCTGTATCAGAAAGGGATACGAGTTACTAGATCTAATAGGAAAATCCACACAAGTAATTTTCTCGAGAACTCGGGAGGTTGCAAAGGGTAATCACAACAGAGTCAGGGGGCTACTCTAAGTAGGTTTATCCTCGCCCTGTTGGACACTTGGTATTACCGCTTTAGCACTCAGTTCGAAGGGACTTGACTTGTTGGTCCAAACCCACAATTTACCCATTCCTTAATCAATTCATTTAATAATTTAAAATTTACCAACCGAGACACTGTAATACTTTCACAGAGACTACACTAGCAACCCACATTTGCAAGCACTCTTTTCATTTCGACACTGGTCCATTCTGTTCTTTTTTGCATAAGTTAATCTCGCAATGTGTCATTGAATTTTGTGTATCTAATTTGAGTTAAAGTGTTTCTAAGGTTAATCTTGTTGGCGGTAATTGGTAATTTTTTAATTTCATCCATTCCATATTAAAACTCCTAGAATTAATTGTTTCTCTCGTAGAGTAAAAACCCTAGATTTTACCTTTCATTAGGGTCCACCCCCCTTGGCTTCGCTAGGAGTTGGCCTAGACGGAGGAGATGAGTATCAGGTGACAGCACTTGACTCAAGCTTGCCCCCAAGGTCGCACCTAGTGGCTCGAAGATTTCTGCCACGTTACCCAAGGTGCGAATTAGGCGGCAACAGATAGATCACCTAGTCAAAGTCAGTTAAAACTTAAAAGTCATTCCTCTTTTCCTTAACCTTGTTCTTCCATCCTCACCCATCAGTAGCACATTGTTTACCCTTTGTAAGTATGGCATGAACAAGCAGAATTCTATGAAGTTCGGAGATCTTTCAGAAGCACAGGTATATCTCTTATTATTATTATTATTATTATTGTCACCATGATTATGAATAACTTGGCTTAAGCTTGGTTTTGATATACACCATTGGAGCATTTCTTACCATGGATGCTTACAAGATCATATGGATACAGTTCCTCAAAGTAAACAACTTTCAGCCAAAATCAAAGTAACAAAGTAAACAACTTTCAGCCAAAATCAAGCAACAATAATTGAGTTAAAATTTACTATTCGTCATATCTTTAATCTAAAAATGTAACAACAAAAAGTGCAAAAATGAAACAATCATATAATACAGAATATCACAAAACATTAAATTTCATGTCTCATAAGACTAATAGAGGATATCACAAATGTCAATGTAATGGTGATATGATTAAAAAATGACACATCAATAAGGAGGTATACTACGATACCACTATATTACTATGAAAAATACAACCTTCATGTATAAAGGTCATTTTACAAATCAACCTAGCTAAAACATATTTTGCTAATATATGCCAAGTGCCTCTATGTTTCCCTCTTAATTCTACCATGGCAACATGAATATACCTTAACTAACAAAATTGTCTAGTAGGGCTTACCTTTAAAGTTGTCTTTATTGGCCTTTGTACCTTTGGATTAAATATATTTTGATCATTATCACCATCACAATTTGCACTTCTGAGAAGAAATTCAGGCTTTTTGACATAACCACAACCTCCATTTGCTCTAAAAAATCCATGAACCAACCACAGGTTCTTTCCATAACCCTATGAAGAATAGGAAACAAAAAAAATAGATTATAGAAGCAAAAGAAATCAGTATAAGTTGTTACAACAGATAGGCTCCATAACCATAAAAATATAAAGTAACAACTAAAAACAACAGAGGTACAATGTGAACTAATATCAAAAAGAATAAAAGTGAAAATCTAATTGGAATAAGAAATCAATAAGGCATGCTATATATATATTTTCATTTCTAGCTCTTGCTCAAGAAAGAAACATGCACATGGAAAATCATATTGGACATCCCTTATAAAGGATTCAAAACCCAATAACCCATCATCTCAATAGCTTGCATCAAAATTAGAAGGGGTGCAGTGGTCCATGGTGTGTTTAAATGTGCACAAATGATTTTCTGGGACAATTGAATGCTGTGTACATAGAATGGAAAAATGAAACCAGTTTGATCAGACTGCCTGGAAAAACTATGAGGTGTGTAGCATAGTTCTGGAATGGACTGTGGCTAAATGCTCCTTCTAAAAACTATGTGAGCCGGATGCTTCTTGTGTATGTGCTGGTGTTGCAAATGATAAGCAAACCCCAAGGCACAGTGTACCGATGTATTATGGATATGGGACAGTGTGTATCATCATCTGGTGGAGAGTGAAGAATAGGAGATGGCTGAGGTAGCGTTGCTGTTGATACTGAGTGTTGAACTGGGTGCATTATACCGTAAGGAGCATTGTGCTGAGAAGAAACAATTCCCTCGCTATGCATCAAAGTATATGCTACACTAGATAGCTTAGATGTAGGAGAAAATATTGGCGAAGTAGCATAGTGAAAACTCCAGAAAAACATATGCATTCTTTTGAAAATCCACTAAACAAGATTCTAATGAAGGTTGTGAGCCATGAAGAAAATGCACTTGCATGAGTTGATGAGTGTTGCATTGGCATATTTTGTGCCAATTTGAAGTTGGTTACGTAGGAATTTATGGGTTGTTGAGAGAGGATGTAGCATCCTAACCCTGGATCCTAAATAGTGATATACCTAAGGATAATAGCATTGTCAAGTTCGAGTGCTGCTTGGAGATCTAGTGAAGTGATGACCTGAAGAGGGCATTCAAGCTATAGTGCTGAGGTGACCTAAGTCTAGAACTGTACCTAAGAAACCAGCCATGTGAAAGTAATCCATGTCGGTAGGGCACAATGTTTTGAATCTTTTGATGTTGAGAACCTAGGTCAAGCTCAATAGGAGCATCCATTGGTGGTTCTAGTGTAAGAATGATGTTTTCTTTCCATGTAGTTGTTGGCAGCATGAGGGGACTGCATGCATATAGAATTGTGAAAGGGGCTGAAGGGAGAAGTGGTCTAGTGGCTGAAGGGAGAAGTGGTCAAGTGTTGTTGAGGTTGTGAAAAAGATAGGACAAGAGTAATATGGAGAGAGTTTGTTGAAGAGAAGTAGAAAAAGTGAGGGAAAGACACTTGTGCAAAATGACCTGACAAAATGTTCGCGGGTGAGGAAGGGGAATGACAACGAAAGTATTGTTGTCACATATATAGGAGCTGGGCTACTCTTGTTCCTGAGCAGTATTGATCAGTTTGATGAGCTAGTCCTTTACTAGCAGATAAGCAGATGAGGAGCCACCAGTTGATGATCTCCCACCTTCAGCAGATCTAGTGTACCCAGATTGACCAGTTCTATGCCATGACTGAGCCTCATGACCCCAGATTTGATGATTGAGTTGGCCATTCTTTCATAACCCAGAGCAGAGATTATTGCAGTGCCCATGATATGTAGCAGCAACAGTTGTTTCAGTGATCTTCATATTGGTTTCAGATCCAGTGCAGGTATATGACCCAGGTGATATTATGGTTTGTGCATATGGATTTTGATGTTGCTTTGTTGTCTATTTTAGTAGTGAGACTTGGTTGATATTGGTTATATGTTGGCGATACTTTATTTTGGTTTTACTTGGAATCTAAAGTATAAATAATCTAGCTATTATGACCAAGAGATTCTTTTGTATACCAATTGGCCTTGCCCTACTTCTAGTATGGATTTGGTCATTTCCCTTTAGGGACACAGCTTGCTAGACTTGGCACCATCTTCACTGTCTCCGTCCATCCGTTTCCTTCCATTGTTATTGATTAACCTTGACTTGTAACTTGACTAGTGGCATCTAGGATTTCCCCCACATTCACCTCTATGTTGGAATAGGTCTCCATGTTTAAATTGTGTCTCAGTCTTGGTTTATGTGATGCTTGTCACAGAGATGGTCTTCCTCTAGGTCTTGAACACAAGTAGTCTTACCAAAAAGTATCTTCAAACACCAAGGCATTGGAGCTTAAAGTTATTCTAAATGGATGCCCTGCCAGCAAAGCAAAAATGTCCTTAGACACTACTGCAAATAAAAGCAAAACTGGTCAGTGTCCAAGAGATGAGCAGTGATCCATTGTATGGTGTAAGGCTCATTTACCCCCATAGGTAATCAGGGTGAGACAAACCCATCAGTCATTTTCTGGAGCCCTGAAGGCTTTCCAGGGTGTTACCGGTTGAAATGGCAATCCAAGCCACCGGTAAGCATATAAGAGAAAAGTGACCACTATCACCTTAGTCACTTGTCCCCAACTACTTCAGAGGCCGAAGCCTCCTAGGGGAGAACCCTGATTCGACTCTAGAAAAGACACTAAACACCAAAGAATACCTCCTTTGAGGTTGTTAGCGATCGGTGCCTTAATGGAGTCTAAAAGGTGAGTAAAGAAGGGATGTACTAGGTGTGTATGCAATTCCTCCAATGATGAACAGTAATTAATAAGAAGTGAAATATTATCGTAAAACTTTATAAGCATCTGTATATAGCAATGTAATCACAATAACATGCATTCATCGCATTAATATGTGAAGTATGAAAACAATGTTGTATAGCAGCAGTATAATCACCTAGAAGATTTACCTTATTTCATGATGGAAACAACAACATACATGTGCAAATGTCATTCAAATACAAGCATAAATAGTTATGACATGCATGCATTAAGTAGTAAAAGGTGATCACCATTAGGTAGGGTAGGACGAATCAAATTAGCAAAGTACAATATATCAGTCCCTATCATTACTATAGTCTCAGACTTTTATTGTGAGCAATCATTTAACATGAAGAGACCAATAATGAACAGCACCACACCTATGAAAACACCCAACACATGCATCTAGTTGAGATAGCTAACAAGAAGTCTGAAATTGTAAAAGTATCATATCCAACAGCAGTATGTGTAAAGTTATTTACTCAAGCATTTATAGTAGCATAATAGCAATATCAGTCATAGATTGTCACTCATCGAAACATGAATTGTATGCACAACTAGAGGAACCATTTAGTGATAACTACAAAAAAGTCTGAAGTAATTATATAGTTGTTTTGCAGACTGTATATATTTGGTAAAAACAGTGTTGTGGTGATAATCCAGTGCTTCAAAGTGTGCTCACACTGTACCCTTCATTAGCATTTAAATATTAACAATAACTTTGCAAACTGTGAGGGTGTTGTATGTAGACTGTATACGATGATACAGGAGGCAAACAGTCCAATTTCAGTGGTAGTCAACGATCCAATAATTAAATCACAATTTGCACTATCGGTAACGTAACCCTCAAACCTGTTTAGGTCTCCTTGTTTTAAAAAGTTTATAGCATATGTATGAAGGACAAAACACAACGGCGTTTAAGGTGAGGAGGGCTGTCGCTGTAAGGGAAGCCCTAAAGCTCGGGCTAAAAGCAGATCCGAGGCTACTTCTGCACCAATCCGTAGGTGGAGGGAGGGTTGGGAGAAGACTGTTACAGCAGTTCGGAAGAGAGAGTGAGGGTTGTTGCTATAACAGCAGACCCAAGATAAGGGACAGCCCAAGTGGCTGCTACAAAGGCAGACCCAAGGATGAAACAAAGAAGGAAGAGAAGGTTAGAAAAGAGTGTAGGGGAGTGGAGCCAGGCTATTAGGGAGGAAGAAAAAAGGGTAGCTTTAGGGTAAAATTAGGACTGTTTTAGGACTTTTTATGGCAAATTTTGAGATTTTGGGAATTTTCATATTTTTAGGGTTCCCTATAATTCCGATTTAGGGTTTTTAGGGCTCTAGGGGCTAGGCCAAAATTTCAGGGAAGGAGGCCGAAATTTTAGGGAGGCCAAAAAATGCAAAAAAATATATTTTTTTTATTTTTAGGATTTCAAAATAACATTGCAGACCTAAATTTAACCTAAAACTAATCCTAAACTAACCCTAGAACTAAGTTTTTAAGAAGAGAAAAGGTGTTAAACCAAGGGAAACCCTACCCTAGCAAAATCCCTACCCAACCTAGGGCTTCTAGGGAGGATGGCTAACCTAGAGAGGAAGGGTTCCTAGGTCAAGCAACTAGCCTAGAAAAACTAAGCAAAAACCCTAGGGCACCCTCACAAGGAGACGTGTCGTTGTTTGCTAAGGTGACAAGAAGGAAGGTAATTATCCTAGGGCAAAATGCAGCTCTAAGGCCACCACTAAGACTCAAACATGCACATCCACCAACATCCAAACAAGAAGGTAAGAAGCCTGACCTCCTTGTGCTTGTGTTCATCCAACAAATCGAAGCATCACCAAAGCAAGGATTCACCAAAGAATTACTAGAAAAATAGCTTACATTAAACAAAAAACTTCCTCAAGAGGAGCACATCCATCCAAAGAAACCCTAACAGAGGTAAAACAAGTGCATAGTGTATTATCCCATAAATTCCGTCTTAAAAATGAAAGCGAGGAGATCTATTTATATGATCTCACACTCACTTTTTAAAATATCCAGGCCTACATGCCTTAAAGTAAGTTAATTTGAAATTATAAAATGTCAATTGAAATTATAAAATGTCAACTTAAAATTAAAAGAAAATAATAAAAAAATATAGCTTAAGGTAGGCTCAAGGTAGGCTACCTGGGGTATTTGTATCCCCAGGTGCCAAAACATGCTCAAATAAGCGAATCACTCTGAACGAAAGGCTACAGTGAGCTGGAGGGAGGGTGTTATACCCCATCTAACCTGTCACGATCCCCATACCCCATAATGCGGATTATTAAAAATTTTGCCTTAAGAACACTTGTTCTCTTTTCAAACTCAGGCACGGACGTTAACACAATCTTCATCATACATTCTCAGGCTTAAGAACCCCTGTACATTACTGTAACAATTGCTCCGCCATTAACAGATCCATTCTGTGCACAGAAGCCTTCTTCCGCACTGAGTCAGTTCTTTCCGCACTTCTGCTTCTGCCCTTCCGACCTCGGAAATCGAGAATCAAAAACATAATGTGCAACGAAAAACATTTAACCACTCTTGCACCTTCCGCACTTCCACACTTCCGCCATCTGCCTTCGGAACTCGAAAGTCGAAAAACTAGCAAACGACAGAATCATTTAACAGCCTTCCGCCTTCCACCCTCTAGTACGAAACTCGAGAATTGGAAGACCAACTCTCTACCTTAACCTTTTCCCGGTTTCCACCTTCCGCAGGAGAATTATGGGGTGCGAAAAACCCACTTTGTGCCTTATCTTTTCTCCTGATTTCCCACTTTCTGCATCATCAAACATGTCGTAGTTTCTCATGGCTGGGCCAAAAACCCACTTTCCAAGCTGCACTATGACTCTGCAAGATGTGTTAGTCAAACACACTATTAGCTGCATGACAAAATTAGAATTAGAAAACCATTTACTTACTGTCACCAACAACTCTGTTAACTGTTTAACTTGGCCCATTTAGGCCCAATGCTGCAACCCGCAGCTCTGATACCACGTCCCCATACCCCATAATGTAGATTATTAAAAAAAATTCCTTAAGAACATTTGTTCTCTTTTCAAACACAGAGCATGTACGTTAACACACTCTTCATCATACATTCTCAGGCTTAAGAACCCCTGTACATTACTGTAACAGTCGCTCCGCCATTAACAGATCCATTCTGTGCACAAAAGCCTTCTTTCGCACTCAGTCGGTTCTTTCCGCACTTCCGCTTCCACCCCTCCGTCCTCGAAAATCGGGAATCGGAAACATAATGTGAGACAAAAAACATAAAACCACTCTTCCACCTTCCACCTTCCGCACTTCCGCCTTCCTCCTTCGGAACTCGGAAGTCAGAAACTAGCAAACGACGGAATCGTTTAACGGCCTTCCGCCTTCCGTCGCCTGCCCTCCAGTACGAAACTCGGGAATCAAAAGACCAACTCTTTACCTTAACCTTTTCCCGGTTTTCCACCTCCCGCCTTCCACCTTCTGCAAGCGAATTTCGGGGTGCAGAAAACCACTTTCTACCTTATCGTTTCTCTTGATTTCCACATTCTTCCTTCTGCCCTCCACAGGCGGATCCCGGAAGTCGGAAATCCCACATTCTGCCGCGATTAAACTTCTTTCTCTTGCCTCCCACATTCCTCCTTCCGTTGCGGATCTCGGGGTGCGGAAAAACTTAGGTCGACTACAAACTGACTCCTTAACCAGGCTTTTCTAGCCCTCAAGGACTTAAGTAAAAATGAATTGAACATACAAGGCAATACAGAAGTAAAATGCAAAGAAATATACACAAGTAAAACCTCTACTTAATCATCATCCAGCATTCATCATGAACATAGTGATTCATAGACAGACACATGGCATAAACAAACATAACAGAGATACCTATGCAACAGTGACTCCTACTTCATTCATAGGAAGCATTCTTCCTGATTAATTCATCATATTCATCCATAAGTAACTTTCATGCATAAACAAGAATAACAGAGAATACTTATCTTGGATGATGGAGTTGTCCCGCAACTAGCTAGGTGACTGCAGCGTTCCACCCAACCATAGGCCAGTGTGTTCATAAATCTCTCAACACACAGCCACCCCAGAGCTGAACATGATTTCCACAAGGAACTAGGGAACAACAGGCTTACACACAGCCAACACACGTCAACACACAGTCAAACCAACCTACAGTTCGGTTTCTCAGACTATCCAAGGCAGCAAGCCAAAACACAACCAAACCCACTAACAGTTGGGCTTATCAGGCTGCCAAGGCAATGGAAAAGTAGAATTGCTAAGCTAGTGAGCTCAACCGTAGAGCCATGGACACCTACACAAGATCTGGCTTGACCTCCTCAATACCTGCACCACCCAACACAAGGAAGTATTCCCTTCACTGCTACACAGTTCCCTCAGGCCATACCTTCCCTTCTAGTGCTCTTCCAGGTGTGCAGAAAGGATTTGCCAACCCCTCTTGATCTATCTATGAGGTTCCTCTCTTCACTAGGTTTATCAGCCAATTCTGGCCTCTTCCATTCCTTGGTCTTCAAACCTAAATAGGGATGCAACACACAACAATCCACAAAGAAAACTCAACCACACCGGCTCCACTCTATACACAGAGAAAACAGGATCTCGAACCACAATGTCACACAGAGAAACACTGCAGAACCACACGTCTACAACTCAGGATGGTCGCACCACCACACTGCGCGTCTCCAAGGCAATCAAGAAACCACAGAGGGTGACACTCTCATAAAATCGAGAGATCTCAACTACCCAATCACTCAGCATAATAGAGCAGGACTCTTCTTCCACTACTCAGAGCAGTGAACCAGCAACAACATGCATGAATAAACTGATCGCAATGATCGAATGGTCTGGGACGACTGAATGGTAGAATGGTCGGGAATAATGAACAACCCCCCCCCCCCCCCCCCCCCCATCCTCCAAAAAAACAAAACCTTCTTGCGCATGGGAGAAAGGACGGACTGGCACACATCACATGCTTTCTTGCTGCAGAAGCAAGAATACGACTCCCCAAACTGCAGACTTGCAGGTTTTGCTCAGACAAACAATCAGACTACCATGCCTTGCTCTGACCAAGGCATTAACTGCCTCAACCAACTTTTGGAAGAAATTGATGATTGAGGTGGAGGACAAAAGGGTAGTTGAGGGTTCATGGGTTTCCCATTGACATCTGGTCACACCCTATTGACTCAGGGGTTTGACTAACTCCCCTCCCTATCCCTTGTGGAATCATGCGCCCATCTCTTTAACGTTTGCAGTCCCATAGCTAGCTATGGTATTATATTAATTTGTACATCTCAATGATATATCAAAATATACAGTGTCTGACTCAGCACCAAAACCATAGGTATCAGCCTTGATCACCTATCCCCAAAACATCAATCAATGGCAGGGCCTTGGCATTGAGCTCCTCGCCATGATTTTCATACAATACATACATCATGTACAATTAAATACCATGGGGTCAAAACTGGGGTATTACAATCCCCTCCCCCTTACAACAGCACTGTCCTCAGTGCTTTACAAACTTAAACAAAATGCTACACTGACACCAACCTCAGTGCTCTTGCAAAAATTGAACAAAAATGGATGTGCCAATCGCATGGCATCCTCCAGCTCCCATGTAGCCTCTTCAGAACTGTAGTGCCCCCATTGTACCTTTACCTGTCCAACGGCTCGATTCCGGACCACTGTGACCTTCCTGTCAAGGATGCGCAATGGTTCAGTTTGGAACTCTCCCTCGGATTCCACTTGAATCAGATCCCCATCAATCACATGGTTAGGATCATGCACATATTTCTTAAGCAAAGAAACATGAAAAACATTATGAGCCCTAATGCTAGCAGGAAATGCAAGTCTATATGCAACTGGCCCTATTCTTTCAAGCACTTCAAACAGCCCACAGTATCTAGGAGACAACTTGGCACAACTTCCAAGCTTCAAGGATTCTTCCTTGCCCTCACTATGAGGTAAACATGATCCCCAACACTGAACTCTCTGTCCAACCAATGCTTATTTGCATAGCTTTTTTGTCTATCCTGAGTTGTTTTCAGATTTTGCCTAATCTTGGCAACCTCCTACTCGATCTCCTTAAGCAATTCCGGACCAAGCACAATGCTGTTCACTAGATTATCCCATGTCACAGGTGTCCTACACCTTCTTCCATACAAGGCTTCATAAGGGCTCATCCCCAAGGTGCTTGCTATCCATTATTACAAGCAAACTCTACCAAGAGTAAACAATCCTCCCACATGGATGGTTTGTCCATCACATACATGCGAAGCATGTCTGCAAGCACTTTATTCACTCTCTATGTTTGTCCATCGGTATGAGGATGGTAGGCAGTGCTGAAGTTCAACTTGGTACCCAAATCTACAAACAAACCCTTCCAAAAATTGGAAGTGAACTTAGGATCCCTGTCAGAGACTATTTCCTTAGGCAATCCATGCAATTTGAAAATCTCCTTCATGAAGATTTTTGCAATAGCATCAGTCTTATAAGTGGACTTGACTGGTATAAAATGTGTTGCCTTTGTCAACTTGTCCACCACAACCATGATGGAGTCATGTTTTCTCTAAGTCATTGGAAATTCTGTAATGAAATCCATCGAAACAACTAACCATTTCCAAATTGGAACCTGCAAAGGCTACAATAACGTTGTTGGGTATTGATGCCCAACCTTCACCTGCTGGCATTTCATACACTTTGAAATATACTCACCAATGTCCTTCTTCATTCCTAGCCAAAAATACTGCTTTTTGGCTGTAGCAATTGTCTTTTGATATCCTGGGTGACCAGAATATGGAGTCTGATGGATCTCACCCATAACCATTCTCCTCAAATCTGCTACATTTGGAATATAAATTCTGCTCTTATAAGTAAGAAGTCCATCTTATTCCAATTGATATCCCTCATACCTCTTCTCAAGACTTTGTTACTGCAATTTGTTTTTTATCTGCAAACACATTTCATCTTCAGCAGTATGATTAACAATTTGTTGTCTCAAATCTGATTGGCAAATACTAAGAGATGCCAAGTGCATTTCATGCACCTTCTTGTTGAGTGCATCAACCACTTTATTTTATTTTCCTTTAATGTGTTTGATATCAAAATCAAACTCACACAAGGACTTCGGCCATCTAGCTTGCCTCGCATTTAATGTAGGCTGATCAAACAAATATTTCAGACCCCAATGGTCTGTCCTTAACTCAAATTGTATGCCTCCACATCTTGAGAGCATATACTATGGCTACAGCTTCTAAATTATGAGTGGCGAGTTCTTCTCATGATCTTTTAACTTTCTTGACTCATAACATACCACTTGGTTGTCTTGCATAAAAACTCCTCCAAGTCCTTGACCACATGCATCAGTACACACCACAAAGTCTTTTTCTGGGTCTACAATCTTCAAGACTGGTGCACGTGTGAGAAGATTCTTCAACTGCTAGAATTTTTCTTCACACCTTGGTGTCCATTCAAATCCTATTCCCTTCCTTTGTAAGGAAGTGATTGGATGTGCAACCCTGGAGAATCCTTCAATGAATCCCCTGTAGTATCCTACAAGTCCCATAAAAGATCTTACATCTGTCACATGTCTTGGGGTTGGCCAATTCATAATGGCCTTAATTTTTTCATGGTTTACAGATATGCCCTTATCTGAGATGATGTGACCCAAATAATGAATCCTATCTTTGTAAAAGTCACACCTGCTCAACTTTGCATACAGCTTGTGCTCCCTAAGCAATTGCAATGTCAATCTCAAATGTTCTTCATGCTCTTCCTCATTCTTAGAATAAATGAGAATGTCATCAAGGAAGACAAGAACAAACGTGTCTAGATACCTACTGAAAACACTGTTCATAAGGCACATAAATGTAGCTGGTGCACTTGTGAGACCAAATGGTAACACTACAAACTCATAATGTCCATACCTTGTTCTGAAGGTTGTCTTATGAATGTCTTCATCCTTGATCCTTATTTGATGGTAACCAGACCTCAAATCAATCTTGGAAAATACCTTTGATCCTCTCATTTGATCAAAGAGGTCATCAATCCTAGGTAAAGGGTATTTATTCTTCACAGTGACCTTGTTCAATTGTCTATAATCAATACACAATCTAAGTGTACCATCTTTCTTCTTCACAAACAGCATAGGTGCTCCCTAAGGGGACACACTTGGTCTGATATACTTCTTCTCCAACAACTCTTGCAGCTGCATCTTCAGCTCTAGCATCTCTGGTGTACTCATCCTGTAGGGTGTCTTAGACACTGGTGTTGCTCCTGGCACAAGTTCAATTGTGAAATCAATGTCCCTTCTTGGAGGAATCCCTAGAATCTCATCAAGAAAAACATCCCTGGATTCCTGCAACACATGAAAGTCCTCTAACTTAGGAGTTTCATTCTTTGCTGCCTCCAACACATGGGCTACATATACTCTGCAACCTTTCCTACAGAACTTCTTCAGCTACATGGCTGAAGTCTGCCTCACAGAAATCACCTTTGGAATGCCTTTCACAACCTTTAAGTTGCCTTCTTCATCCAAGCACTCAAAAGTCTTGCTATAACAATCAAGCTTTACTCTGTGTGCTTCCAACCTATCCATTCCAATGAGAACATCATAAGAACCAAGTGGTAGAACATTTAGATCTACGCAAGTGGCTAGCCCATTCATGACCAATGGGCATTGCTTTACCATTTCACTAACCTTTCTCTTGGTTCCAGTGGCTAGTTGAACTAACCATGACTTGATATACTTTATCTTCTTAAAAGCACAAATCTCAACTACTCTAGGAGTAATATAACTGTGAGTAGAACCAGGGTCAATCAAAACAGAAACAGATTGCTCAGCAATCTTACCTGCAACCTCAACCACAGTTGACTGATAATCTTCCTGGTGGTCCTCTAGTGCTGCATAAATCCTAGGGACTGTCCTTGCTACTTGATCCACAGTTTCTACCACTTCAATGTTGTAAGTTGGCCTTGCATTCCCATCCTCAAGTGGACAATTCCTGTGCAGATGGGGTCCTGCACATCTCCAACATTCAAGAGGTTCTCTAATTTCTTTTGGATTTCTGGGCTTTTCCCTCATCACCTTAGCTGGTTGGTTCACAGCTTGTGATGGTTGCTTCTGTTGATTCTTGAAGTTAGAGGCTTTGAAACATTTCTTCCTCTGATCAGACTTTTCATTCTTCTTATCCTTCCATGTTTTATGGTAATCAAGTTTGCCTTTATTCTGATCATAACAATACTTAGCCTTTCTTATAGCTTCTTCCAAAGTTCTGGGTTCATCAAATTCAATTCTGTCTTTGTAAGACTAAGGCAACCCACTCAAGAAACGCTGGATTTTTAATTTATTATCCCTGATATACCTGATATACCTCAGTAGTTCCAAGAACTTATTGGCATACTCTTCCATGGTCTGTTGCCCCAATCTCAGCTCATGGAATTCCTTAATCTTACCGTCATAGTACCTATCGGAAAGGTACTTCTACCTAAAAAACTTCTGGAACTGTTTCCACACAGTCTTCCTTTCGATGATATTCTTCACTTACCTGAAGTGCTCCCACCATATGGATGCTCTTCCAATCAAATTGAAGATGGCTACTCTAGCCTTCATATTTCCAGAGTAGGCTTGGACTTGGAAATATTTTCTCATCCCAAGAAGCCAAGCTTCATCTTCTTGACCGTTCTTTATATCACCTTTAAACATAGGAGGCCTTGCCTTCCTAAACTCATCACGTGAGTTGTTCCTGTAATGCCTCTTTCTCTTATTCTTGTGAGAAGAAGAACTTGAATCCCCATTGGATCCTTCAGAGTCAGATGACCCACTAGAAGGTCTCTTTCTTCTTTTAGCAGCACTCCTACTTCCTTCTGGATTTACTGTTTGATGCTCTGAGTTCATCCGCCTCTAGATGTCTGTCAAACTCTACAACATGGCTGCAATCAGAGGTTTTTGCTCTTCCTGAGCCTTAACCAAGCTTTCATTATTTGCCCTATAACTTTTCATCTCCACCCTTAAGCTTCTCATGGTGGCTGCAATATCTGGCGGAGTTTCTTGAAACCTTCTGCCATTAGACTCTGTATCAGCACTTCCAACTCTGACATTCTCTCCCATAGCATCTTCCTCGTGCTCATAGGGGTTCTGTGCATCATCACACATGCCGTAGTTTCTCATGGCTGGGCCGAAAACCCACTCTCCAAGCTGTGCTATGACTCTGCAAGATGTGTTAGTCAAACACACTGTTAGCTACATGACAAAATCAGAATTAGAAAACCATTTATGTACTGTCACCAACAGCTCTGTTAACTGTTTAGCTTAGCCCATTTAGGCCCAATGCTGCAACTCGCAACTTTGATACCACAATGTCACGTCCCCATACCCCATAATACGGATTATTAAAAATTTTGCCTTAAGAACATTTGTTCTCTTTTCAAACACAGGGCATGGACGTTAACACTCTTCATCATACATTCTCAGGCTTAAGAACCCCTGTACATTATTGTAACAGCCACTCCGCCATTAACAGATCCATTCTGTGCACATAAGCCTTCTTCCACCCTTTCGACCTCGGAAATTGGGAAACTGAAACATAATGTGCGACGGAAAACATTTAACCACTCTTCTGTCTTCCGCCTTTCGCACTTCCGCCTTCCTCCTTCGGAACTTGGAAGTCAAAAAACTAGCAAACGACGGAATCGTTTAACGGCCTTCCGCCTTCCACCGTCCGCCCTCCAGTACGGAACTCGGGAATCGGAAGACCAACTCTTTACCTTAACCTTTTCCCGGTTTTCCACCTCCCACCTTCCAACTTCCGCAGACACATTCCGGGGTGCAGAAAAACCACTTTATACCTTATCTTTTCTCCTGATTTCCACATTCCCCCTTTCACCCTCCGTAGGCGGATCCCGAAAGTCGAAAATACCACATTCTGCTACGATTAAACTTCTTTCTCCCGCCTCCCACATTCCTCCTTCCGCTGCAGATCTCGGGTGCGTAAACACTTAGGTCAGCTGCAAATTGACTCCTTAACCAAGCTTTTCTAGCATTCAAGGACTTAAGTAAAAATGCATTGAACATAAAAAGCAATACAGAAGTAAAATGCAAAGAAATATACACAAGTAAAACCTCTACTTAGTCATCATCCAGCATTCATCATGAACATAGTGATTCATAAACAGACACAGAGCATAAACAAGCATAACATAGATACTTATGCAACAGTGACTCCTCCTTCATTCGTAGCAAGCATTCTTCCTGATCAATTCATCATATTCATCCATAAGTAAATTCCATGCATAAACAAGAATAACAGAGAATACTTATCTTGGATGATGGAGTTGTCCTGCAACTAGCTAGGTGACTGCAACATTCCACCCAACCATAGGCTAGTGTGTTCATAAATCTCTCAACACACTGCCACCCCCGAGCTGGACATGATTCCCACAAAGAACTAGGGAACAACAGGCTTACACACATCCAACACACATCAACACATAGTCAAACCAACCTATAGTTGGGTTTCTCAGACTATCCAAGGCAACAAGCCAAAACACAACAAGACACAACCAAACCCACTAATAGTTGGGCTTATCAGGCTGTTAAGGTAATGGAAAGGTAGAATTGCTAAGCTAGTGAGCTCAACCGCAGAGCAATGGATACCTGCACAAGATCCGGCTTGAACTCCTCAATACGTGCACCAACCAACACAAGGAAGTATTCCCTTCACTGCCACACAGTTCCCTCAAGCCATACCTTCCCTTCTAGTGCTCTTCCAGGTGTGGAGAAAGGATTTGCCAACCCCTCTTGATCTATCTGTGAGGTTCCTCTCTTCACTAGGTTTATCAGCCAATTCTAGCCTCTTCCATTCCTTGGTCTTCAAACCAAAATAGGGATGCACCACACAGCAATCCACAAAGAAAATTCAGCCACACCAGCTCCACTCTGTACACAGAGAAAACAGGATCTCGAGCCACAATGTCACACAGACAAACACTGTGGAACCACACATCTGCAACTCAAGATGGTCGAACCACCATACTATGCATCTCCAGGGCAATCGAGAAACCACAAAGCGTCACACTCTCATAAAATCGAGAGATCTCCACTGCTAAATTACTCAGCAAAACACAGCATAACTCTTCTTCCGCTACTCAAGGCAGTGAGCCAACAACAACGCGCATGGACAAACTGATCACAATGATCGAATAGTCTGGGACGACCAAATGGTAGAATGGTCGAGAATAATGAACAACCCCCCCCCCCCCCCCCCCACACACTTCAAAAAAACAAAACCTTCTTGCGCCTGGGAGAAAGGACAGACTGTCATGCATCACGTGTTTTCTTGCTACAGAAGCAAGAATGGACTCCCCAAACTGCAGACTTGCAAGTTTTGCTTGGACACACAACCAGACTACCATGCCTTGCTCTGCTCAAGGCATTAACTGTCTCAACCAACTTCTGGAAGAAATTGATGATTGAGGACAGAGGAAAAAATGGTAGTTGAGGGTTCATGGGTTTCCCCATTGACATCTGGTCACACGCTATTGGCTCAAGGGTTTGACTAACTCCCCTCCCTATTCCTTGTGGAATCATGCTCCCATCTCTTTAACATTTGCAATTCCATAGCTACCTGTGTATTATATTAATTTGTACATCTCCATGATATATCAAAATATACAGTGTCTGACTCAGCACCAAAACCATAGGTATCAACCTTGATCACCTATCCCCAAAACATCAATCAATGGCAGGGCCTTGGCCTTGAGCTCCTTGCCATGATTTCCATACAATACATACATCATGTACAATTAAATACCATGGGGTCAAAACTGGGGTATTACATAACCCCTTGAATGCTTTAAAATCCCTCAACGCCCTCCTCAAAGCATGAAAAGGCCTAGCATGGAGGATGCCTTTTCTTTGAGGAAATATGGCCAAGGAGAGCAGGGACCCACTGACTGAAGGGCCAGGAGGGTGTCCAAAGTGACCGCGAATGAAGACGAGTGTCTCGCCATTGAAGCAAAGGCCACCAAAGCACATAAACAAGATATGTAGCCATGTGACCCAGTGGTCAACCCTTAGGGGCCTTGAACACCAACCATGAGATTAAAAACCCCTATAAAGGGCAGTCAGTAGTGCCATTAATTCATAGTACTGCTAAAGAATTACCAAAGAGCCCAGCCATGACCACCATTGCTCGATAACACCTGTCCTGGTCGAAAAAATGGCCCTCTCTCCCTGGGTACACCTGAAGGTGCGCTGGGTATAGGTGCAATGTAACACCAGGGCACCTGCTCTTGGAAGTTGGCAAGTTAATAAAAATGAATATTTTCAAATAGAGTTGATGGCTAGAGGATGAGCACTCATTATTTGTATAATGTACGGCTCATTTGCCCCCATGGGGCAACAGGGTAGGACTGGCCCCCAAAAGTCATGTCTTTGTCATTTTCTGGAAAACCAGAAGGCTTACTAGGGCACCTGCCTTCAAAGACTAACTAGTGAATATTGTTGTGCAAATAAATTGCTAAAAAGTTGCTTGTCGAGAGTCGAATGGAACCTTCTCATTATTCCATCCATTTGTGAGACACGGCCATTCCCTATTGTTCACCTAGTCCAACTTATGTGTTGTGTGGATCCCCTTATCCTTTAGCCTAAATGCTTACAGTGTCGAGTGTCAATTCATTCCCTTGGCCTTACCTGGTTTCATTCACCTTCACCCTTGACTAGCAAATTGGCTAAATCTATAAATGAGTATACACTGGAGGTTCTTGTTTAAAGTAGCTAATGATTTTGATTTAGATTATTATCTTTTTATTGTGCTTATACTCGCCAACATAATCTACTTTTACTTGAATCTCACTGTTAGCATAGATAATTGAGCATGCATGTCTATTTTGTACTTTGAGGTTGTTGTCCGCCGATTGCACACCAACAGCGGAAATCTAATGAAAGTTGTCTCCTCACTTAGGAAAGTGGGAGAGGTGTGACCTTGGGGACAAGCATAGAGCTAGGTATTGTCACCTACTCTTAGCTCCTCCGTTTAGGCTAACTCCTCATGAAGCCAAGGATGGTAGTCCCTAACAAAGAGTTATCTAAGGCTCAATGTGGTTAAAGTGTTTTAATTAGTTGCGGATGCGGATAGGTGTTATTTAGGAGTTATTATGATTAAAGATGTTTACTTATTATGAGTATGACAGATAATCAAAAGCAATCCACATTGCAAACAAGAGATTAAAAAGATAAGTAAAAATTCCAGACTTTAATTAAGCATTCAGAGATAGAAAATATAATGAACCACAGACAATTGATCAAAATAAGATAATTATGCAGATTTAATCAAGGACCAGTGCCTCATGGAGTCAATGATACTGAAATGCACAAAGAAAATAATAAGTCTAGGAATCAAACTAGTGAGTATTAGATTGTGCAAATGCTCTTGGTAGGTTTTAAGGATTTTATGTGCTCTTGATTAAGGTGTCAACGAAGGTTTATCAAAAGTCGGGAGAATATTCTAAGTTCCCTCCGTTTAAGACATGTCGAGCCCGCCCAGTATCCAAGGCTGGTATCGCGAAGATTGACCAGCTAGCTGAGAAGCTTAGACAGCAGGATTCCGGCACCTCTACTAGGAAGTACTTTGGAAAATTCCCTACAACGTCGGTGTGTTGGTTACGGGATGTTAAGTTTTATTAAGTTATTCTTGCAGGGTTAAAGATTCAGTGTCGTTTCTGGGTACTCCGATCTGAGACCGGTCAGAGCATACTCCGGCAAGGAGGGGAGGAAGTTAATTAATTAAAGGGGTGTGTGTTGCAAGTTTTATTAAATTAATTTTTTAAAACTCTCCGACAGAGAGCGCTCTTGACCTTGTCTTATGACAAAGGTTCAAGAGACTTAGCTAACCTAAATGCCTAATGCAAGGATGTGCAAATCTAATAATGCTCTCCGATAGAGAGTGCTCTTGACTTGGGTTCTGACAAGTTCAAGAGACTTAATTAATTAATTAATTAAACACTTAACAAAACAATGAAAATCTAAACTACCCAAGAGTCTCTTTCAGGCTTTTTAGGGCTCTAATCGGAAAAGCAAGGGGGTAAGTAAAACTATATCAAAAAGTTAAACAAAATTTGCATTAGCTTAGGTAAACAAAGAAACATCTTTACTTTTATATTTTATGAATGATGAAGTAAACAGAAATAAAACTGCCTTACTTTAATAAATAAAACAAACTTCTAATAATTGAAACTAATCTATCCTACTTTTAGCAAAATGTGAAGCAAAGCATGAAAATTGGGAGACGATACAAGCTTCCCCCAAACGGGGGAAGAGGGGTGTGGGAACCGTAATCCCACTTGTTTTTTATTAATTTGTTACAATGCTTGAAGTTTGAAGTCTTTTGTGATCTTGAGAGTGTCTTCAAGGAAACCTATAGAATGGGGATTAAGAAGGGAGAAAAAGGAATGTTTCTTGTAGCTTATATCTTTAATTTTTTGTCAGCATTCCCGCTTAACCTGACACGGAAAGAGAAAAACCAGCGAGCTATTTTCCTGCAAAATAATGGATTAAACAAATACAATACACTACCAAAATACACTTAATACTTAAGCAAAGATTAGGAACTTTATGTTGCTTCAAGTACTAAATAGATCTAAGTGAAAATGCAAAAATTTTGACACTTCCTAGATCTAGAAATGAGAGCAAATAGATGCTAAAGATTAGCTTTATAAATCAAAATTCTACTTTCAAACATAAAGTGAAATAATGAAAAAATTTTAACTTTAGGGTGAATGGACAAGATAAACCACTTGGATCTTGAATCCTTGAAACCACTTTGGATCCCACTAGCATGCAGCTACTAGACACATATGCTTTGCTCCAAGAAAAGGAGATGCAACTTAACTCAACCTTTTACTTGGTACGGTGAAGCGATCTGCTCACAAAGCCTTATACACTTGCCAAAACGGGGTTAAAACATGTATTATTTACTAATAAAATCCCAAAAGCATGAAATACAGCTGAATAAAACAATGCTCTTTAAGACTTTTGAAAGTAAATGGAATAAATAGGTAACTTGAAAGCTACAAATACCTATTCTTACGTGTTTTTATAAGCCCTCTAAAGCATGTGTTAATACCCACAAATTAGCAAAAGTAAAGAAGCTAAAACAATATCACCTCATTAACCGAAACATATGCATCTAAGATCTACACAACATGAGCCTCCAAAGCCTTTCTTTATTACAAAATAGGTTGCATAAGAGCAACAAGCATTACAATATTTCACCAGAGGTTCTTTACATGAATCATCCACCCTGATAGAGCTGAAAGAGCCTCTATTTATACAATGAATGAAGACCAAAACCCTAAAACCAAAAATTCCTGACCTAACCGGTTTGGCACCTAGCTGGGAGTCCAAACCTAAAGATGAAGAGCTAAGAGTGAGGGGAGGCCTCCACCTAGGCAAGGCGCCCCCACTCCAAACCTAAACATCCAAAACCAACCACCTGGGAGTCCACACATGTGAGGGAGCATCTGCTGATGAAGGAGGGGCGTGAGCATGAAGAAGGGCGTGAGCTGGTAGGTGAAGGCGCCTCTTAGGTATGGAGGAGCCACATCTTAGGTTCAAGAGCTGAAAATTGCAGAGACCGAAGATATAATCCTGATGAGCAATGTGTCCAAAATTCAGCCTCAGATTCGCTATATTCTAGGAGATATGATCCCTCCAAGTTAGCGTTCCAGCCTCTTTCAGAATTCATCCCTAAACAGGACACCTAGGGAAAATTGCTATAGCTTGGGCTACGGAGGTCCAAATGGAAATCCTGAAGCTGTTCCAGAAAGAGCACGGACTGTACCTTTTGTGGTCCGAATTGCAGAACCTGAAGATGAACCAGTGACACGAGGCATGCCATACAACTTCACTGTTCTGAACAGTCCTGTAACAGATCACCTTGAGAAAATGATCATAAATCCCAATTGGTGAAACCAATTCTGATGAAACCTATGGTGTTGGATCAGGGACATGCCAGGTTACCTCAGTGCGAAATTGCAGACACAGAGGAGCAGTAACTTCGGAGATATCACAGAAACAGTAACAAGCATTTTTGCAGAAGAAATTGGAAAACTAGGGCTTCCTGTTCCGGGAGCTTCCCTCCACTGTTTTCAGAAAAGGAGTACATTGGACAGCTCCATTTGAAGAGAT
>LPNX011179815.1:52479-93166 GCA_001517045.1 Pseudotsuga menziesii
GATGTTGATGATGTCCTCTGCTACTATTGTTGTTGTTGATGTTGTTGTAGAATACCCTTCTCGTTAAGGGAGAGTGTTGAAATATTGTAACTTCGAAGAATATTCTATATGTATCTTTTTCTGGTCCCCGATGGTCCTACCGGGAGAACCACTTGTATTATCTTGTACCCCGATGCTTCTAATCAGAAGAACTAATAAGAGTCATGAGGTTGTCCCCTCTAATTGTAAAGGTGGGTCATTAGCACCCCAGTGTGGTTACTTGAGCCTACATGTGTAACTCGAGCCTACATGATTAACTCGAGCCTACATGTCGAATGAGTTAATTGAAGTGAATGGATGAATATAAATAGAGGTGTAGCTCTCCTCATTTAAAGCACACACTCTCACTTGTGTAGCGCATTAGTGGAGAAGAGAAGTAGCTGGAGAAGGAGGAGGATCGGACTTTGATCTCCTTGCTGGTTTTACCTTTTATCTTTTATCTTTTTGGGGCATCTATATTGAGGAAGCTTTTGCTGGGTTTTTTCCTTTAGGGTTTTCCCAGGATAAATCTTTGTGTTCCTTTTGTATGGTTGTGCTTGTCTATCTTTCAGTGATCCTGTTTATATGCTTTTGTTATGAAAATGAAATGAAGTATTGATGTCTTAGCTAAGCATTTGAAAAGTTAACAGATCATCAAGTAATCACCAGTTCCTGCCTCAATCAAATCATCAAACCAATGAGTGCTCTCCATCTCATCCAATTTGGGAGTTTAGCTGGAGATGACAAGTCTGTTAACTGAATATATCTTTATTGCTCACTGAATGCTGACTGAAGCTGAGTTATGATAACTCCAATCATCATAAATGCCCATTGAGATGTCATTTAGCCTTTTATTTCACTGAATTTGGATTAATTTGGAGAGTTTTGGATTTTCTCGAAAATAATCATTTTTTAATAAAAACTCCATTTTTTTGCCAAAAATGACCTTTTTTGAGAAAATGTGCATTATGTGTCCGATTGATGATCTGAAAGTTGGATCTAACTGGCTGGCCGATCAAGAATGATTTTTGGCTTAAGGTTAGAGCCTTCAATCACTGAAAACGGGGTCCGGATGACTAACTTATTACAAAAGGGATTTTTCCATTTAATTTATGGAAAAATTAATCAAAAAACTTAGGGAAATAATTAAAAAATTAAAAAATAATTTTTTAACCTGTCCGGAGAAAAAAAATTCGGAAATTTTTTAAAGATCCTATTGACTTAGGACATGACCATGCTCTATTCTAACAATGCCTAGTAGGTTTATATACACTTAGTTGGGCTCTAATAACCCCCAAGGCCCAGAATTCAAAATCGGGCATTCCAGCTTTGGAGGAAACGGAAGAAAACCTCGTCAATTATACTCGGCTATAGGCAAAGCATAATTGTCAAGGGAAAAAAACTCCCTGGAATACCTTAGTCGAGATTCTACGTCTTAGGAGACCAAAACACTCAAAACACCCTACTGGCACATTTTATTACAAACCCCGCGGGGCCATGGTCAAAATTATTCAAATGAAAAACTGGCTAGCCAAAATTGGCTAGACATAAAGACGGATCAACTGATACACTGGAATCAAACATTGGGCATGTTTGTCAACCGACGGCTCCTTAGGTAACCCAACTATGGTACAAAATGTTGGTAACAAAGGTATCAGAGTTTAGCACTTGGGCCATCATTGACCAATCTTGACCTGGTCAACCCAGTATTGACCAAGCCAAAAGCAAGGTCCAGGATGAGTTTTGTTGCTGCCTTTCACACACCTAGGGGGGAACGTGGCAGAAATCTTCTAGCCATTCGGTGTGTCCTTGGGGGAAAATCTCAAGTCAAGGCTGTCACCTTGTTCTTGACTCCTCCGTTTAGTCCAACTCCTAACGAAGCCAAGGGGGGTAGACCCTATTAGTTTCTAAGGCTGTTAAGGCTTTAGTTTGATGATGATTTAGTTGTTTTTAGGAGTTTTGACAAGAAATAAACAATTGAACAAGATATTGCAACAAAGATATTTAAAACACAACAACATATAAATTAACACATTATATGTGAAGCACACGGAAACATATGATTGTATAATGTAAAACAAGTGCCAAAAATGGAGTCCACATATAAAGAGTGTTGTTGTATTGCTAAAAGGAGTGTTGCAAGTGCTCTTGGACAGTTTTAAATTAATTTGGATATGAGTTGATTAACTTAAGGGGAAAGGGTACTCCAAATATACCCAAAGGTACGAAGAGTATGTCCAAATCCTTTATCCGATGCGGCTCCCCACAAGGAATATGTGGGCTGGTTGGAGTCTCTGAGACAAGTTCAACACTACACCAAAAAGGGTGTAGCCTAACAATGTCTCGAGGTCACTACGGAGTTCTTCTCACTTCCTTTGTGGATTTTGCCACCACAACGGATCAAATTGAGGCATTGGATTTTCGCCTAGGGAGGTTTAATTGAAATGTGAAAACTAATTAAGCTAGTCACCCATGTTGCCTTTGATGCAGCCAACTGTTCGGTGGAACCACAGCAGTGCAGATCTTACACAACAGAGCCTTGGTAAAGTTTTAAGGAATTTATGTGTAATTTGTTTGCTTGTTAATTAAAATGAGTTTGCTTAGTTAGATGTGAGAAATTAATTAGTGCGCATTCCTGCTTTTGATTATCCCAAACCTCAGGGAGAACCTGCGATGGGCAAGAACATACACCGGAATGGAAAATATTAATTCAAATTTTGAAGAAAAGGAAAATATAATCTATACAACCCTTGACGGACGAATTGTGTGCTTGTGCTTTATTCTAAGCAGTATATCATTTTTGCATATAAAGAAACTACAATCAGGGATCTCTTTCAGGACAAAGCCTTACTCGGGAGGTCAAGACTGGGTTAGATCTATAAATAAAACAAACACATAAATACTGGTAATTAGATCTAACTAGATGCAAAAAACTTTTGAACTAATCTAGAACTTAAAACAAAGCGGTAAATCAATGATCAATCACACACTGGGCGATACATGCCTTCCCCAAATGGGGGAAGGGGGGTGTGGGAGCCGTTATCCTACTTTGCTCTTTATTAACTTTATTACAATATGTTTTTTTATGAATGGGGTTTCCTTTTGATATTGGAAAGTGATCAAAAAGGTTTAAAAAGCTTTCTGGAGAAGGGAAATGAAGAAGGGGGAAATTTGGATGCTCCAGATAACCAAAAATATGAATATGCGGCAACAACTCCTCTTTTTCCTCCAACCTACTAAAAACCAACGAGCTAATGATTGATAAATTAGTAGGTTAGTCAATAAAATACACTAAAAAAATTATACTTAGTACTTGTGCAAAAATAGAACTATTATGCTACTTCAAGTACTAACTAGATCCAAGCTTTTAAATGTAAAATTGAAACACTTCCTAGATCTAGAAATGAGAGCAAGTAAAACGAGAATGATTAGCCTTATAGATCTGATTTTAACTTGCAAAAATAAAGTAACTAAGAAAGAGTTGTGTTTTTTTGTCGAAAGAAGTGGAAACAACCTTGAATCTCTTGGAAAACTTAGAAGTTTGAAGGTGAAACCATAAGTGTTTTGATCTAGATCCAAGAAAAGGAGATGCAGCTTAGCTCAACCTTTTACTCAGGATTGTGATCTACAAACAAAAGCTATCACACTTGCAACAAATATATTAGATCCGGTACTTTTCACAGTTATAAATCAAAAAAGAATGAGCTACAGCTTAATAAAACATGCCTTCTTAAATCGCTAAGAGTAAAGAGTAAGTAAATAAATTGACAACTGCAAATATTTACTCTACGTGCTTTAAGATAACCTTCTAAGCCAAATCGACTATGAAAAAATAAAGCATGATAGAAATGCAGCATTATCACTTCATCCACCAAAAGTTTGCACCCACAGAATCACACTCGTAAGCCTCCAAAGTCTTCCACTTTATTCAAATGATAACAATAAACAAATTAATGAACAGAGATTCCTTGCTTCTGTCACAAATGGAGGAACAAGCCACACTTTTATAGAGTTTACAAACCCCTGGGGGGTGCACCAAACAACTGAAGAGGACGTGATTTAACTTGAGATAAAGTCAAGTGTATGGAACAATTAAAAGAAAGTTGATTGAGTTAGAGTGGACTGTAACTCCAAGGGATGAGCCACCTCTCATGAGAGAGATGTGCTCCCATCAAAATATCCACCAACCATAATCTTTGTTTATCCACACGTGAGGCTTTACCAACCGCTTGCCTTCATTTTAAGCAACCCAGGCGCTACCTCCATTTCATATAACATAACCAAAGTATTAATCTTTTTTAAACCATGGAGAGGGGTGTTATCACCAACCTTGTCGCTGCCTGTGCAAGATGGATCCAGGATGGATGGTAGAGGAACAAGCAACTAAGGAGGTGGAACCCAGACTGCCTAGACTCCCAAAGAGATGGTTGTCATGCCAATCAAGGCAGTCTTCGCTTTATGTTCTCGGAGTCCAAGACAACAATGGGGGAGACCCAGATTTGCTCCCGATAGGAGAGATCAGACCTAGACACCAGATCAGATCAAAACAAACTTTGAGGTACGTAAGGTGTAAGGTGTTCAGAAACTCTAGATCTACAATAGGATTCAGTAGATGGATCAGGACTTCTGCAATATATTAGTTGATCCAAAGCAGTAATCGGATGACCTTTGGGGGAAATGGTTAGATCTAGGGCTTTGGTACTAGCAACTAAAGAAGATGATCTCCGCCTTGGGAAGCGTAACCGAGGCAGGATGGGTAGGAAAAAAGTAGGGACTATCTAGTACCTAGCTGACAGACTCAATGAAGAAGGTGAATAGGTGTGATTGTCTGAGTCATCAAGGAACAGCCAATTTCAAGGGGAAAAGGTCAATTCAGGGCTAGCGCTAGGGATGGGAGATCAGTGCCTTTCGTGCATTGGGCAATGGAGTCAGTATACACCCAGCGGTGAGGTGAACCCACCTAGGGTAGACCTTGATCTATGGACCCAGATAAGTCTTTTGGTCCAGATGGCTCAGTTTGGGCAGAAATTCAGTCAAGGAATGCTAGCGCTACAGTTGGATGGGACAGATTTGTAGATCTAAGGCCACCAGCAGACAACCAGCTCAGTGTTGAAGGTGAAATGGGACTAGGAGGGGCTGATCTACACACTTGATTCAGAGAAATTTGGAAAAAGTCAGATCCTAAAAAAGTCAAAGTTGATGATTGAGGCTGAGAGGGTGAAAAACCGATTTCTTCGGATCAAGGGCAAGCAGGCTGGATCTAGCTCAGCGTTAGGGGTGTTCTGGAGTGCTCAGGACCTGATCTATCAGCCTAGCCTGTCAGATTTCGGAAACAGTAAACTCCGGAAAGGTCCAGTTTTTCAGTGATGGTGCTTGGGTTGTTTTTAGTCTAAAACTCAGATCTAGGTTACACTGTCATGAATATGGATAGCGTTGGGGTTGATTTGGACTGTGTGAGACCTGATCTATCAGTCTATGAAGTCATAAATCAGAAAAAACCAAAACCCTAGCAGGTCAAATTTTCAGTGGGGGCGCTATGCAGTTTTCAAACTAAAATTCAGATCTAGGTCAAATCAACAGGAATTTGACCAGCGTTGCAGTAAATTCAGTGAGGGGCAGGCCCGATCTATGAAAACCAGCAATGGTTTGGCCAAAGATCGGACGGTTCCCGTATTTAGTACTTTTTAGGTTTTTTTTTAGTATTTTAAGGATTTTCAAAAGAATGGAAGGAAAGCAGGTACAATGGATTGAGGTCTGCTAAAGAGAAGAGAATTGACTGTTAGATCGTACTTGGAAATGCTTGTAGAAGCCTTAACAATGATGATCCTTGCTATCCCGATCAATTCTGGAAGATCCACATGATTTCTATGTCGAATGTAAAGCCCCAAGCCACCAATGCGCCCCCTACCCTGCATGAGCAAACGTCAACAATATCAAATTTGTTAAGACAAGATAAAGAAACCAAATGCTATAGGAAAGTAAAAAGAAGTAATCATAGATCACAATGACACTGATGAAAACCCCCTGATCCAAGACGAAGATAACCGAATGAGTTGAGGTCCCCCTGCAAAAACGCTCCAACCAAAACGCCCTCCTGTAGACAAGACAATGATAGCAGAAAAAATATAGATCTCACATGAATTTCCACAATGCTAGGAAGCAGAAGACTATCCAATCACCATTTGAGAACATCAAATGCAAAGCAGATCTAGAAAATATCAACAGAAAAATCTTTCTATTATTCAGATCCAAGAGCCAAAGACCCCCTACAAATGAGAAGCTCTCTCCTTTAAATAGAAATGAGAGAACCACAATCATAACCGAATTCTAACCACTTTCAAAACGAGTGGCTAAGATTAAAAGATAAAATGTTCTAATCAATGGTTGGATGAGCTCAACATACAATACATGGATCAATATAACCATAAAGTACCAAAGTGGACTAAATCACCCATAAAGAGGGTACCCCACTCAACAAAAAATAAATGAAGCACATGGTGGGTCCAAGGACTGTTGACTAACTCCCTTTGGGTGTCCCCATGGGACAATAAAATAATATAATATTTTAATTCTTTGACTTTGTGCCTCCTTGAGAAAATCGTGAGCCTCCCAAAAGCTCCAGAAAATAATATAAAAATGCTTAAAAATAGGTGTGGGCCCAATCCGGTGCTGCAACTGCTGGAGAAGGTGTGGAGGACATCTCTCATCATTATGACTCATCCCATGTCATTTCCTTGCCTCGGTAGCCCAAATCAATTTCTTCAATAGCCATTTAATCATTTTTTAATCTGCCTCAAGAAACGTGAACCTGCCAAAACAACCTCCTAGGGTGCCTGCGTTGTCAAACTGAGCCCACCAGGCTCTCTGGGATGGGGGTACTATGGTACAAACAAGTGGCTGCACCCCCTATGCCCATACAATGCCCTAGGAGATCCAACTGAAACGTCTCCCTACTCAGACATATCAACCTGTGAAGAAAAACTCCATCAGAAAGGCAAACTGAGCCTGATCATATCTGCAAGTGCCCGGAACTGGAAATAAACTGTCTCATTAGACTCAAAGAGTCGAAATCCATTTAAGGTGTATACTCATACCCCTCACAGGTCTCTATCCGATCATCAACCATATCCAATAAACCATATAACCATCTGTAAATGATCAAACACCAATAATTACTCGGACTATCATCCATCTGTTGCAAGTGTTAAAAGGCTAAGACATGCTCTACAACTCATTCAAGCAACAATCACAACAATTAGCAGTCATTTCACTGGCGGTACATCAACCAATACATATATAAGGCTTTATTTATTATTACTCAGACTAGACTTTCAGGACTATACTCATTTCATAGTTGTCGCCAATTTGCTAGTGAAGGGTGAAGGATGAAATTGACAAGGCTAAGGCAAAGGATGACTTCCTACTTAACATCATGACACTTTGGATATGGAAAGGGAATACTCACGATAACCAATGCCACACAAACAACAACACAAGAAATGGCAGTGCCTCACAAATGGTTGAGTTGTTTAGAGAGTGCTTATTCAACTTAGGCATGTCTACATCAAGTTAGATCCAAGTTCATTAGGACCATCAATTTTATTTCCATCGCCTTTTTGGCCTGTATGACCCTTTGGGACTTCACCAGTGCTTAAAAGCACAACTAATCGCAGCTTTCATCTGGGACATATTTATATTTATAAGGTCAGCAATATTTGGATATAGCATATTTTTAACCATTGCTTTTTTGGACCTTTTCTTATACCCTTCAAGGGGTATTTTAGCATTTCAATGCTCTTGCCCTTTTTCACATATGTTAAGAAACACAATTTTAGCATTTTCATTTTCCATGGGCGCATACATAACACTTTCCAATAAGTAGTACATGAGCTTTCAGTTTTAGCCAACAACATCTCAAGTGACCAGGGGGAGTTCTGCACAGTGCCAAACATCGAGACAACCAACTAGAATGATCTAGGCATACAATCCAACTCACCAAAGGCAAGTTTTGTCACCAACTCAAAGCCGAGACACAATATAAACAGGGAGGCTTGTCCAACAAAGGTTCTAGCAGGGAAAAAGATCCTCCATGCCATAAGTCAAGAAGTCGGTCAGGTTGAAAACCAAACTGGAAGGTAATGGATGGGTGGAGATAGGGAATGATGAAGCCAACACTAGGAAGCCAAAACAATGGTGGGAATGACTACCTCTATTCTCCCTAGGGAGGGCAAAACCAATGAGTATAGATCAGGAACTTCAAAGTCAGAGTAGGGACATCAATACATAAATACAAATACATCCAAGTCCATATTATTATGACCGCCAGATCATGACACTACATGTTAATACATGTCACAAAGATGAGTATAAGAGATATGATAACCATAACACAATATAAAAAGCTGAGTCATAATCATGTATATAATCCATCTGAAACATCATCTGTCCAATGAGAAAGCACCGATATAAAACTGGGCATCAATAACTGCTTTGTAATGACTAAATGGCTACATCGGTCCTCAGATCCGAGTGTCCTGAGACTCAGTCCTGACATGGGAGAGTACAATAGTCCACTAATACAATAATGATCCGTCAAAAATGCTCGTCTCAGCATCTCATATGTAAGAGATCTGGCTGAAAAAATGTACTATGTCTGAAAAATAGAATATGGTACCCTGGCTACTTTATATGTGATAACAAGGGGTCCACCCCTACATGCTACCGCAACCTCTCCACTTGTTGTTGGCGTGAATTATCTTGAAGTTGACGTCACCATCTCCCTTGACCATTCGCTCTCTTGAAAGTAATCCAAAGTGTGAAGTGCATATAATATACCACATAACCAAAGTGTTAAAAACCCATGAGATGGAGAGGGTCCACCCTCATCCATTCGCTAGTTCAAATGGTGGTAGTGTGAGCTTTATGTGAGTCATGTCACCACTACTTAAACCATTCATTACCTTAACCTTTTACCCAGAGTTTGCTTTCCTTTGTGTGGAAGAAGGGTCACATATCAATAGGGACCACATGCCATGTCACTTTCCCACTAATTTTTTATTGATTTTTTACTTTTTTTTAATTTTTGACTTTGGTGCACTTCATCA
This sequence comes from Pseudotsuga menziesii, assembly GCA_001517045.1. Classification (NCBI taxonomy): domain Eukaryota; kingdom Viridiplantae; phylum Streptophyta; class Pinopsida; order Pinales; family Pinaceae; genus Pseudotsuga; species Pseudotsuga menziesii. Next base: position 61,602 of record LPNX011179815.1, read on the forward strand.
TAATCTAGCATTTGTTTGCCATTTTGTAGCATTTTCAGCGAAATAATGCCATATGGGACGATATAGTCACCCGGAGCACGCGAAAAGTGGGTAGCAAGAAATTGATGCGGAAAATCAATACTTCACGGAATCACAAAAATGTTCATGAAAACGCCGAAGTCAGCTTTGCAAGATACATAGTTCAATATAGCACATGCATAAGGGCTAGCAATCCTATAAACACACGGTTAATCCTTCTATTAAGCAACAAAGGAAAATCCACACAGCTTGGATCTCTCTCCTTCTGATTCTTCAAAATATTTACAAACAGGAATCAGACACAAGTTTGTCCTCTCTCTGCAAACTCGAAATTCTAAATGTTGAAGAGTAGAACCCCTCCTACATCTCTAAACGGTCTATTTAAACTAAACTACTACCCTACCCTGAGTGGTCCTGCAACTGAAATAAACACTACTAAGACGCATGATGAAACGTCCATGTCTGAAACAAATTAACGGCGGTTTGATCTCTACGTAGGGAGTCGTGATCTGCAATGATCCCCTACGTGGCTATTCAGATTATGACTCAACAAAAAAACGGTTACAAAAGATGCCACGGCATGTGACCAATCCATCACATTGCTGGCATGCCACGATGCTCCTGCATCAGACTCGCAAGGTAGAAAATTATGAACCCCTGTTCATAAGATCAGATACAGTGAAACCCTTGGCTTCCAACTGTGCAGTGCTCATGCACGTAGAATCCTCTGTTGGTCACTTCTTCCACTTTACCAAATACTCCAGATAGTCCTTCTTCCTTGTACTCTTTGACACCCTAATGTCGAGAACGGCCTCAACTTCCAATGGTTGTGTCACAGGCATCTATGCTACCCATTGTAAGTCTTTAGTAGGATCTTCACCTCCTGTAAAGGTTCCAGTGTCACCTGCTACATAAGGATATAGATCTGTTACATTAAAGATTGGTAAAATACCCACTCCTATAGGCATCTCTAACTCATAAGCATTCACTGAAAACTTCCTGAGTATCCTGCAGGGTCCAATCTTCTTCATCTTCAGCTTATTATACTCCCCTTTTGGAAATCTATCTCTCTTCAGATATGCTAAGACCAAATCTCCAACTACATAGTTCTTTTCCCTTCTTCTAGAATCTGCTCGGGCATTGTAACTGGTGTTACTCTGCTGTAATCTTGCTTTCACTTGCTCCTGCAACTCACTGATGCTTGTTGCAAACTCTTCTCCATTAGCACTTCGTTTCTCCAATTGACCTAAGTCACGAAGTTCATACACTCCTCTTAGATGCATTCCATACAGAATTTGAAATGGACTCATCCCTATATTCTTGTTTGGTGAATCATTATATGCAAATTTAGCTTGAGCTAATACTCTGTCCCACTGCTTAGGACTTTCCCCAATCAAACTCCTCAACATGTTTCCCAGACTCCTATTGACTACATCGATCTATCCATCAGACTGTGGGTGATATGCTGAACTAAAATTCAGTCTAGTACCCAACTTCTTCCACAAGGTTCTCCAAAAATGCCTTGTGAACTTCACATCTCTATCTGATACAATGCTTCTAGGTAAACCATGTAGTTTCACAACTTCATCAAAGAACAAGTTAGCAATGTGTGTGGCATCATTAGTCTTGTAACATGGAATGAAATGTGCCATCTTAGTGAATCTATCAACAACAACAAAGATAGAATCATGTCCTCTCTAAGTTCTTGGTAAACCCAGAATGAAATCCATACTCACAGAATCCCAAGGCCTAGTTGGAATAGGCAATGGTGTATATAATCCTGTGTTCTGGCTTCTCCCCTTAGCATGCTGGCATACTCTACATCTACTTACAAACTTCTCAACTCCAGACCTCATCCTTGGCCAAAAATAGAAATGACCCAACTGTCCGAAAGTTTTATCACTTCCAAAGTGACCTGCCATACCTCCATTATGTTTCTCTTGTATCAAGTTCTCTCTCATAGAACACTTTGGTTTACACAGCTTACTATTTTTAAAGAGTAAACCTTCTTGTAGGGTATACTCCATCCATGGCTCTCTATCCACCTCTACTAGATTCTTACAAGCACTGTAAGCCTCCTTGGAATCAATGTCAGCCTCATACAAATCTCTCAAATGCTCAAATCCCAAAACTTGGATCTGATTTTCTTGCATAATCAACAGTCTCCTACTTAAAGCATCAGCTACTCTGTTTGACTTGTTGTCCGCCGATTGCACACCAGCAGCAGAAATCTTCCGAAAGTTGTCTCCTCACTTGAGATGGGAGAGGTGTGACCTTGGGGGCAAGCACAGAGCCAGGTACTATCACCTACTCCTAGCTCCTCCGTTTAGGCTAACTCCTAACGACGCCAAGGGGGGTAGTCCCTAATAAAAGAGTTTCTACGGCTCTTAAGTTGTTAAAGTGTTTTAAAAGGTTGCGGATGCAGATGGGTATTGTTTAGAAGTTATGGTGATTAAATGTGTTTGTTTATTATGAGCTTGATGCATAAGATAAAGCAATCCACGTTGCTATCAAGAGAATTAAAAGATGAACAATAACTCAAGACTTTATAAAGATGCATTCACAGATAGAAATTAAAATGTTCCAAAGACAAATGATCCAAATATAATAATTATGCAAAGATTAAAAGACCAGTGCCTTAATGGAGTCAAACCCCTGCAATGCTTTAAGAAATAAATCTAAGTCTTGAAATAAAGCTAGTGGATGTAATGTTGTGCAAGTACTCTTGGTATATTTTAAGTATTTTAGGTGGTCTTGCTTATGGTGTCAGCGAAGGGTTTTCAATAGCCGGGGAAATGTTCCAAGTTAATCCGTTGGAGACATGATGGCCCGCCCAGTATCCCAGGCTGGTATCGCAAAGATTGACCAACTAGCTCAGAAGCTTAGACAGCGGGGAGTTCCGACGCCTCTACTAAGAAGAACTTATGAAATTTCCTACAACACCGGTGCGTTGGTTATGGGGTTTAAATTTTATTATGTTTCTCTTGCAAGATTAAAAATCCAATGCCGTTTCTGAGTACTCCGATTTTGAAGTCGGTCAGAGCATACTCCGGCAAGTAGACAACGAAATTAATTAATTATGGGGGAGTGAGTTGCAAATTTTATTAAGTCGATTAATTAAGACTCTCCAACAGAGAGCGCTCTTGACCTTGTCTTATGACAAAAGTTCAAGAGACTTAGTAATCTAAATTCCTAATGCAAGGATATGCAAATCTAACTATGCGCTACGATAGAGAGTGCTCTTGACTTGGGTTATGACAAGTTCAAGAGACTTAATTAATTAATTGATTAAACTTTAAGAAAAAGAAAGCTAAACCACCCAAGAGTCTCTTTCAGGGTTTTTAGGCCCTAATTGAGAAAGCATGGGGGTAAGTAAAATTATATCAAAAAGTAAACAAACTTTGCATTAGCTAAGTAAATAAACAAAGAAACTTTTTTGTCTTTTATATTTTATGAATGATAAACTAATCAGAAATGAACTATCCAACTTTAATGAAAAAACAAACCTCTAATAATTATGAAACTATTCTATCATATTCTACCTTTAGCAGTTTATTAAACAAAAAAAATACAAGCATGACAAAGGGATGATACAAGCTTCCCCCAAATGGAGGAAGAGGGGTGTGGGAGCCGTAATCCCACTCGCTCTTTATTAACTTTTTACAATATTTTTGATGACTTTTGTCTCTTCTTGAATGAGCAAGGTGAGAAAGGGAAAGAGAGAAGAGGGAGGTGTTTTGGTCTTTTTGCTCTTTGTTTATTCCATTGCTTGCTTATGGCCTTTGGGCTCTTTTTTCACTTCCCTAAAAATAAGAGCTTTAAACACTAACTTATTATATGTTAGTCCAAAAATTGAAACACGATAGATCTATAAACTGATTGTAAAAGAAACTAAACTTTTATAATGAAAACGGAGGAAAATAGGAAAAAGAAGAAGCTATGAAAAAGAGAAGAAAAAGGGCAAAAAGAGGGCTAACAAAAGGAAAAAAGAGGGCTGCAAACTAGGGCCAAAAGAGGGCTGCAAAAGAGGAGAAAGAGGGCTACAAACTAGGGCCAAAAGAGGGCAGCCAAAAAGAGCACGGTTTGGTGAAAGATCGGTAGCTTAAGATCCAAACCTTGCTTAACCCAAAAAATTAGAAATTTTTTACTTTGAAAGATGAATAAAAATAAGGAGAAAATGGTCAAACCTGTGGATCTTTTAAGGACACTTGGCTCTCATAAAGCATGCGATTACCGGAAGTTTGTACTTGACTCCAAGAGAAGAGGATGCACCTGAGCTCGAACTTCTGCTTGGTTGGATGGACTGATCTGCAAAATAACAACTCATAGACTTTCCAAACAACGAATTAGATCATGTATTGTTCACAAATTGAAATATAAAGTAGCATGAAATATGACTGAATAAACAATGCTTCTTTTCAATTTCTAAAAGTAAAGCAATAAACAACTAACTTGCAAACCACAAATACCTGTTCTTATGTGCTTACAGAATCCTTCTAAAGCATAGATTTATAACCTCAAATAGACAAGAAAGAGAAGCATTAAAAAAACATCACCTCATCCATCAAGTGCATTCATCCACAATGTCACACCATATGAGCCTCCAAAACCTTAATTTTATTCCAAAGGTTGCATAAAAGAAACAAGCATTTACAAAGTTTCACCGAAGTTTCTCTACACAAAATATCCACCCTAATAGAGCTGAAAGAGCCTCTATTTATACAATGAATGAAGACCAAAACCCTAAAACCAAAAACCCTGACCTATACGGCTCGGAACATAACTGAGAGCCCAAACCTAAAGATGAAGAGTTAAGAGTGAGGGGAGGCCTCCACCTAGGCAAGGCGCCCCCACTCCAAACCTAAACATCCAAATCCAACAGTTGAAAAATCCACACGTGTGGAGGCGCACCACTACAGAGATGAGGGCGTGAGCTTGAGGATGGAGGCGTGAGGGTTGAAGGAGGAGTGAATTGAAGATGCCAGGTGCCAAAACCCTTAGGGTTTGCACCAAACCTTGTCTGCATTTAATACACAGCTCCGTAATTATCATCACACCAATCCCATCCTTCCAAATCATCCAATTCGTGAGTTTAACTGGAGATGACAAGATTGCTAACTGAATGTATCTTTAATGCTCACTGAATGCTGACTAAAGCCAAGTTCTCTTAACTCCAATCATCATAAATGCCCAATGCCATGTCATTTAGCCTTTTATTTTATTCAATTTGATTCATTTTGGAGAGTTTTTTATTTTCTCCAAAATATTCATTTTTAATATTTTAATTAATAATTTCTCCGTAAATGACTTTTTTGAGAAATTATTAATTATGAGGCCGAATGAACTTCTAAAACTTGGATCTGGCTAGCTAGCTGATCAAGAATTATTTTCGGCTTAAGATTAGAAACTTCAATCACTGAATTCAGGTTCCGAATGACTAACTTATTACAAATTGAATTTTTTCATTTAAATTATGGAAAAATTTAATTAAAAACTTAGGAAAAACTTAAAAAATTTTAAAATAAAAAATAAAATAAAAATTTGACGCATCCGGTAAAAAAATTTCAAAATTTTTTCTGAGGGTCCTAGTGACTTAGGACATGACCATGCTCTATTCTAACAATGTCTAATAGGTTTATATATACTCAGATAGGCTCTAATAAGCCCCCAAGGCCCAGAATTCAAAATCGAGCATTCCAGCTTTGGAGGAAGCGGGAGAACACCTCGTCAATTATACTCGGCTATAGGCAAAGCATAATTGTCAAGGGGAAAAAAACTCCCTAGAATACCTTAGTTGAAATTCTACGTCTTAGGAGACCGAACCACTCAAAACACCCTACTAGCACATTTTATTACAAACCCCACGGGGCCATGGTCAGAATTATTCAAAACAAAAACTGACTAGCCAAAACTGGCTAGACACAAAGGCGGATCATCTGATACACTGGAATCAAACATTTGTCATGTTTTTCAACTGGCGGCTCCTCAGCTAATCCAACTATGGTACAAAAAAGTTGGCAACACTGTCCACGCATGTGTTTCAACACAAAGGTAAAGCTCTGTAAGAACTCAACCCACTTAACATGTTTCAGGTTCAACTTAGGTTGTTGCATTATGTACTGTAATGCATGGTTATCTGAATATAACACAAATTCTCTGGGCATCAAGTAATGCCTCCAATGCTTCATTGCTTGAACAATAGCATAAAACTCCTTGTCATAAGACGAATACTTCTGCTTTGCATCATTCAGCTTCTCACTGAAATACACTATAGGCCTGTCCTCCTGACTAAGCATAGCTCCGATTGCTACTCCACTAGCGTCACACTTCATTTGGAAAGGGTGGTTGAAGTCCAGTAACTTCAATACTGGTTGCTCAGTGATCTTTTGTTTCAAGCACTGAAAGCTCCTTTCAACCTCTGTTGTCCATTGAAATGGTTGTTTATCCTTCTTAACTATCTCAACAATAGACGCACAAATACCACTGAAATTCTTTATAAATCTCCTATAGAAGCTTGCCAATCCATGAAAGCTCCTTACCTCAAATATGTTCCTGGGTGAAGGCCAATCAATGATTGCTTGCACCTTTTCTGGATCCATCTTCAACCCATCCCTTGAGATAACAAAATCCAAATATGCTAGCTTTGTCTTCATGAAGGTACACTTCTTCACATTTATTAGCAACTTCTCCTGTTGCAGCCTTTCCAAAACATACCTCAACTGCTTCAAATGTTCTTATGTTTGGCTGAAAACCAAAATGTCATCAAGGTAGACTATCACAAACTTACCTATGAAATCTTTCAAGACTTCATTCATCAACCTCATAAAGGTACTTGGTGCGTTCGACAATCCAAATGGCATGACCAACCACTCATACAACCCATCATTTGTCTTGAAGGCTGTCTTCCACTCATCTCCTTCTCTGATGATATCCACTCTTCAAATCCAGTTTTGAAAAGCATGTTGCTCCACTTAGGCAATCCATCATGTCATCCATCCTTGGTAATGGAAACCTATATCTAATGGTGATCTTGTTAATCGCTCTGGAGTCAGTACACATCCTCCACTCACCATCCTTCTTGGGTGTCAGTACTGCTGGTACCACACATGGACTTGAACTCTTCTGAACCAATCCTTTGTCCAACAATCCTTCGACCTGCTTCCTCAATTCTTCATTCTCCTGAGGTGTCAACCTGTATGCTGCCTTGTTTAGTAAACTGGCTCCTGGAATTAAATCAATCTAATGACTTATATTCCTCCTTGGTAGTAGTTCATTGGGTAAATCATCCACCACAATGTCTCTATACTCACTCAGCATCTCCTAAATCTCCTCAGGTAGATCTGTCACATTAGTCTTCACTGTCACCACTCTTGGTTTGCACACTACAACATAGTTCAACTTTGCTTCCTCAACCTGCTACAAATACTCTTTTCCTGACAACATCAAAACCTTAGGTTCTGACTGTCCTGCTGTACTTCCTGCTTGTAGAGGGTGAAGTACATGGGTTATATCCCATTCTGCTCGAAACTATGACAATTACTCCTACCATCATGAGTTACTTTCTTGTCAAATTTCCACGGTCTGCCTAACAGTATATGACAAACATCCATTGGCATAACATAACACAGAATCTTGTCCTTGTATGGACTTATCTGAAAATCAACTTTACACTGTTCACTCACCAGGATTTGATGTCCTTTATGTAACCAAGATACTTTGTATGGGACCGGATGCTTGGTCTTCTTTACCCTCAGCTTTTCCACCATCTCTATGGAAACAAGATTGTCAGTACTCCCACTGTCAATCACCATCTTACAGCGCTTCCCTTGGACTTTACATGTAGTCCTGAACAACGACTTCCTTTGAGCAGGCTCTGCTTGCTCCTTCTCAGGTTTCAACAAGACCTTATTCATCATCAAAGATTCTCCTGTCTCTGGCAAGACTTCTTCTACCATCAACTGTTCTTGCTGCTGCTCATTCTACGCTACATAGGCTCCTCTCTTCCCTACGTCTTCCTTTCCTGAACACTCAAATGACTTATGCCCCAACTGGTTGCATTTGTAGCATCTAATGACAGCTTCTTTGCCTCGTCCTCTACCTCTAGCTCCTTGGTAAGGTCCTCTTCTACTAGAATCACCTCCTCTACCATGCTGCTCTGGTTGGATAGAGTTATTGGACTTCCCTCTCTGTGGTCCAAATCTTCTTCTTCCAGTTGCTTGCCCTCTTCCTCTGGCTGAACCGCGACTTCTACTGAAGTTCTTCTTTCTTGTTATCTTCTCTTTTGCCCTTAAGGCGCATTGATATGCCTCCTCCATTGTTCTAGGAGAAATCATGCTTATCTCTTCTTGGATATCCATCCTTAGACCATTCACATATCTAGCAGCCTTTTCTACTGACTCTTTCGCATATCCAGCCCTTAGGTTTACTTTGTAGAATTCCTCAGTGTATTCTCTCACTGTTAACAATCTTTTCCTAAGGTTCTATACTTGTCTATACATAATTAAATGGTAATCTTTGGGCAAGAACTTAGCCCTCATCTTTGCTACCATTCTATCCCATCTTTTTATCAAGGGTTTATTTGTCCTCCGTCTTTTTGATTGGACACTATCCCACCATAAGGACGCATGCCCTTTCAACCTCGTCACAGCCAATCTGACTCTCTTATCTTAGCTCATCGTACTCAAAGTACTTATCCAACTCACTGATCCAGTCAATGAGATGCTCTGCAACGAGACTCGCATCATATGTAGGCAACTCCGGTCTCGACCTTGAAGTCACTCCCAGAATAGATCTGAAATATCTTAACTCTTGTGTTTCCTGCATAGGTGCAACCTCTTCTCTTTGCTCTTCATCCTCAAGTTCAATTATATCCCCTGCTTTTGGGTCTCTTCATCTGTCTGTTTCCATGGCTTCCAGACATGCCCTTAACTCCCTCATTTCTTCTAGAACTTCTGCGTTCCGTCCTGGTTGACCTCTGTCACGACCTCTCGCTCTTCCAATGCGTGCAGCCATCTTCTCACTCTAAGCCTCTGCAATAACAGTCCTCTTTCACACTGTTACAACTTACCTCACCAAGCCTCTCCTCGGCCCTTGGTCTGTCGGCAATGTTGGTCCTCTATCTAGAACCTCCTGAGCACTCTTCCCTTGTTCTCTTCAGGCTCCTACGGCTACGCTTCTCTTTTCATGTGCTTCTCTTTAATCCTTTAGAATTCTACCCACAACCTCAGCTGTGGAATTCCTCAACAGGAAATCTCAACTTCCCGCTCTGATACCAAAATTGGTGCAGGTGGGTTGATCACAACCAACCCTAACTAGCACCTCCAGGATTTAGCGGCTCCTACACTTAGCAGGACTGCCAAATTTAGCCGATAGCCAAATTCTGATCTAAAACCGCCCTTCCGCAGCTTTACGTCCGCAAATCTCCTTCCGCAGGCGGGGTGCAGGATGCGGGATCTCGATTGCCCAAATTGCTCTCCGCAAATCTGTTCTGCAACAGCGTTCCCGCATGCGGGATGCGAGATGTAGGATGCCAACTTTCAAAAAGTGCTCCCCGCAACTTCCTCTCCGCAAATCTTTCCCTGCAACTTTCTTAGTCATCCGATCCTTGCGGCCTTCTCTACGACCGTCAATCTTCTTCTTGACGCGGCTCTCAAATCTCTGCGAATCTGTTAACTTCCTCGCAACTCTTGGTGCAAGATACTTCAGGACCGTCGGATCTTGCTCTGCAGCCTCAATTTCCACCGTTCGTTCTCTGTAAAAAACTTGTTAAGACAGAAAACCTACAGATTGCACCGATTGATCATGAAATTGATCAATCCAGCCTGCAATCTCCTCGATGCTTGGACCTAACACTCTTATGCATGCATCTACTCTCTACTTCAACTATTTAAGCAAGAAATTGATGCAGAAAATCAATACTTCATGGAATCACACAAATGTTCATGAAAATGCCAAAGTCGGCTCTGCAAGATACACAGTTCAATACAACACATGCATAAGGGCTAGCAATCCTATAAACACACGATTAATCCTTCTATTAAGCAACAAAGGAAAATGCACACAGCTTGGATCTCTCTCCTTCTGATTCTTCAAAATATTTATAAACAGGAATCAGACATAGGTCTGTCCTCTCTCTGCAAACTCGGAATTCTAAATGCTGAAGAGTAGAACCCCTCCTACATCTCTAAATGGTCTATTTAAACTAAACTACTACCCTACCCTGAGTGGTCCTACAACTGAAATAAACACTACTAAGACACATGATGAAACGTCCCTGTCTGAAACAAATTAATGGTGGTTTGATCTCCACGCAAGGAGTCGTGATCCGCAATGATCCCCTACGCCGCTTTTCAGATTATGACTCAGCAAAAAAATGGTTACAAAAGATGCCACAGCATGTGACCAATCCATCACATTGCTAGCATGCCACGATGCTCCTGCATCAGAATAATAGACGATTCCTTTACATGAATAGACCTTGGTATAAATATCTTCCAAAGAGGACTTTTGTGCCTTTTATGAATGGATGTCTTTATACATTTTTTATATTAATGTTAATATATTTAGTTTTTATTATTTAGTTTTATCTTTTTACTTCACTATACATTATATTATTATTATTTATTGTTTATTCCTGTCTTTAATGTTTATAACATTTTAAATTGAGGAAAGTATCCCTCTTTTCCCACTTTGATGTCTTATTTCTGAATGTCTTATCTCACATCTATCATCTTTTTAAGAGTTGTTGTTTGCTTAGCACTTCATTGTAGGGCACAGCTTCATAGTTTGATTTGAGTGTGACGCCTTTTAATGTCCCTCAAAATTATTTCAGCATTATTTAGCAACAAGTTAAGGTGAATTGTGGCATTTGTATCAGCTTTTTTACTTAAACCATTCATAAAATAGCTCTCTTAGATTGATGACCTTTGACCACATTTGCCCTATAATGGATAGGCACTCATTCCTTGTCTTCGATTACCCATCTTCCTATACTACAAAAAACACAAAGTTTTCTTAGGCTGTCTCTTTACATCACCTTAAGCCTCATTTTCATAGTATTAGCAATCCTATCTTCGGTATACCCCTCCTTGTGTTGGAGAAGAGCTTCCCTGAAGTTGGAGAGGAAGTTACTGATGTGAAGTGGGTAGCCCCTCTGAGTTACCCTTGGGTTTGCATTTTGTGCTTGGGACTTTTATACATTTGAAATGCAAATTCAGGAGGTAACAGGTACTAATACAAAGTTGCAAACACATATTGCAAAAGTGGTGGGAACTCCTACAATCCCCACAACCCTGGATTCTAAAATGTAACATCTAGACAACTGACAAGATGAAGTCTGCATAAATAGCTATGTAAAAATATGATAAAATCAGGCAGCATGGTAGTTTCAAGTGTTAAAACATAACCCACAAGACCAGGAAAGTCAGTATCCACAAAATGAAAAAGAAAGCCACCTGCATGTTAACTGCCACCATCTGTGCACCATGTGACAAAGCAATCAATGGGTTGTAATTTGATGAAGTAACACGTGTTGACTTTGGATAGATCCTTAAGATGTTTCTCTGTGTAAATCTGCCACATCAGTAAAATCCAATAAATCAAGCTTTTGTGACTAACACGAGGGAATGAAACATAATGGAAGATTGTAGAAACAATTGCCTTCACACCTTACCTAACAATATCTGTTGGATGAAACTTTGCAAGTTTTTCAAATTTTGGCTCACTTAAACTAATGCGTTTGACAAGGTCACCATCAAACCTCAGAGTATCTTTTAATGGAAGCCTTGTTTTCTTTTCAGCATGAATGGATATAAGTTGCTTGTACTCTGGCACTTCTTTCTCTTGGAACACGCCATTGAAATCATCCAAATCTTCTTCAGCAGACTCAGCGCCTCGTAAACTCTACCAGCACAAGAATCTTAAACTTTCATCTTTAAGGAGATTAAAAACCCAAATACAGTAGTTGTACAAGAACAAAAAAATTGGGATTCCTACCTGCAGAATTAACCAAAAACGCAATGCAGAAAAAGATGATGGGAAGAGGAAAGCAGAATCAAATGAACTGTTACAAAAAGCACAACTGACAATTAGATATAACCTTCTCATCATTTTCCATATCCACATTATCAGTTTCATCCCACGAAGGTTCCTCTTCAGGATGTTTTTCTTCATTCTTGTTCCCATCTTCCAAATATTCCTTTGGTGGTTTAGTTGAGATGAGTATACAGCATTTCAAGGATTCAGGTGAAGGGAACTCTTTGAAGCCTGCTGAATCTGAGTAGAAGAGCATACTACCAAAGGTATCAGTGATCATCTGTCACAACAATTTTTTTAAATATAAATGAAGGCAGAACTACATTGTACAAGACCTTTCAATCAGAACAATATATGAAAAAGGAACAGTTTTTTAACATAAAATTGGTCAGCTTACCTTAGCCGCTTTGGCCTGGAGCTCTGGAGTAAGATGGTCTTCCAATGTTATTATAACAGGATATTGTGATTCATCAAAAGCATGCTCTTTTATAGCTTCAATACATTTAATAAACTTTACAGGAGTTGTCAATGTTCTGTATGTAGCCAAAACAAACAAACTGCATTAGCAGTACTTATAGAAGGAAGATACTATTTCTTGAAAATCTACTCAGGCTAAGTCGAAAACATGCAAGTCATGATATTGTTCTATCTAGAGTATGTAGAGGAAACAAATCCAGAAGGAAGATACAAATCCAGAAGGAAACAAATCCAGAAGTCTTATAGAAGGAAGATACTATTTCTTGAAAATCTACGCGGGGTTAGTCGAAAACATGCAAGTCATGATATTGTTCTCTCTAGAGTATGTAGAGGAAACAAATCCAGAATAACAGCGATATAAAAATTTACTAAATAAATTTTGCAATACAGTCAGGATAAGATAACGTGAGTTGAAGTGGGTGCAATAGAGGAAGTGGAAGCACTTCAATTATATAAACAAAGAATTTGGTCAGAATTACAGCACTGTATGAACCCAGCTTATTCTTTAGAAGAAAAGTGAGAGTCTTTAAATAGAGAAGGAATCTTTTCATACATTTGACACCTAACAAAACTGTCAATGATCTAGTAGAGCACTATCTAATTCCTTAATGGGAGTTACAATCCAATTGGACAAACATGTTACCAAAGGATGAATTATACTAAGAGGGTGTTCCCATGAAGATGGGTAACACTTTTTGGCAAGTAGAGGGCACAAGTATGGGAAAAAACGAGCTCAGAATTTTGTTAAGCCCTCAATTGAGCTTTTAAAAGCTCGATCAAAGCACTTGATCGAGCTATTTAAAAAAGCTCAATCGAGGGTTAAGAAAACCCTCAATCAATCTCTATAACTCAATTGAGGGTTTTCCTAACCCTCAATCAAACTTTTTTTAATAACTCAATCAAGCTATTGTCATTAGTAAAAGATAAATAGAAATCCATGGGAAGATTATAGAGAGTAAAAAGCAGCTCGATCGAGCTTTTAGTTTAACCGCAGCTAAACCCTCAATCGACCTATTTAAAAATGCACTCAAAATCTCAATGGAGGGTTTTTAAGACCTCAATCGAGCTAATAGCTCGATAGAGGGCTTGAAAAACAAACTTTTAATAGCTCGATAGAGGGCTTGAAAAACAAACTTTTAGGCTTTAACCCTCTTTTCTGCAAATCTAATTTTACTGCCTCTTTGCCAGGCCTAAACCTATCCTAGGATGCACCTTAGGTGGCAGATTTCATAGCAATGGATTCGTCAATGAAACGTCTATCTATTGGCATAAAAATTACCGGTTTCTGAGTTCATATGATAATTTTTTTAAATTTTATTTTCAAACTTACACTTACAAAGCCATGTCCACAACTACGAATCAACGGAAAGAAAAATCAAGAACACAAAAAGTATATAGCCAAAAAAATTCAAAAAATATATATGCCCCTGATCAACATGTCCTTTTCAAAAGGGTATTTTTTGTTTTTCGATTTTTGTAACGAGTAAAAAAAGAGTTTACGTGCACACACATGTATACAAAATGCGATTAAAATTTTCAACAGGCATTTTCAAAAATTAAAAAATATATAATTTTCCATCATAAATTTTTAAAAAATATGTGCAGCTCAATGCATTTTGTGTAGATTATGTTCATATATATTTTTTTTTGAAAAATCGTGCATTTCTCACTAAATTATTTTACGTGCACACAAGCCACTTGTAAACTTTTGCTGAAATTTACAAGAACACACGGATCATTAAATGCAAACCATGCATGTTCCATTGGATCGCCTCCCCCATAACATAATCTACCGGCAGGCTAAATCCTCCCGCCAGCGTTATGCATCCTCGTTTCTCCTACCCACTCCGGTTTCATAAGGTTGGTTAGGGACCCTAGGCAATAAGCAAAGATAGGCCATGTTTTAGGGGCAAGGTTCAGGTAATTTTGGCATATTTAGTAATTTTATTATTTTTTTTAAATATATAGGTGGAAAGACAACATAATTCCCTACAATTAGGTTTTTTTGTTGCGTGTCTAAATTCACAAGAAAGATATGAGTTTTGAGGGCTTCAATTTAATGAATGAGTAAAAATTTGAATTTTCACGTCACTTTTGGCCAAAAGTGTTACCCATCTTCATGGATTCACCCAAGGCCGAATGCCACCACAAGAAAACACACATGCACAAACAACAAAATATACTAAGCACAAGTGACTTCAAAAAGTGTCACAAAAATCTTCAATTTCTTTACAGTTTTTTAGAATGCCAAGTTTTCGTGTTTTTTCGAGTTTTTTATGTTCGAGTTTATGCATGTCGACTTTTGCCAAGTTCTTCTCATTTTTTCAGATCTTCGAAATGGATGAACCCCTCCATTTTTTTGCCAATGCACAAATTTTCCACACTAGTCTATTATGCTAATTATTGCCAATATATCTTGCACTTAAGCTAGAAAGTACGAAAACGATGCAAGACAATGGGCAACTCAAAAAGGGAGACAATGTCACCACACTACCCACTTCTCACTTTAGGCTAACTCTCCTCCAAGACAAGGTGGGGAAGAGGCTAGTGTACTAACATTGGCTCACCTCTTGATTTGCCCATTGTCTTGCAACACCTTTGGAATTTCTAGCTTAAGTGCAAAATATATTAGTAACATTTTGGTGCCATGGTTGGGAATAAAGTCCATTTCTTACAAATTTGAAAAACCATGCTTCAGAATAATTATGCTGCCAATAAGGACCTTAAGTAGGCTACCAACTATCAAAAAAGGAGGATTTAATAAAGGTAATCAGTTGAACTTTCTTGTTGTTCTTAGTTCCAAAATGAAGCATTGTGTCATATCATTTCAAGGAAAGGTTTTAAATTGGAATAACACCACACCTTGTTTTCTTAGCATGTGCATAATTGGAGTACCCACAAGAGGGTAGTGTTACTACTTAATACACACCTCAAGTAACGTGGCATAAATCTTCAGGCCACTAGGTGTGTCCTTGGGGGCTGTTACCAACTTATTTGTACCATAGTTGGATTAGTTGAGGAGCCGCCATTTGACAAACATGATAAATGATTGTGTTCCAATGTATAAGATGATCTACCCTTTGTGCCTAGCCAGTTTTGGCTAGTCAGTTCTTGTTTTAAGTAATCATGACCATGGCCCCACGGGGTTTGTAATAAAATGTGCTAGTAGGGTGTTTTGAGTGGTTCGGTCTACTAAGACGTAGAATTTCAACTAAGGTATTCCAGGGAGTTTTTTGCCCTTGTCAATTATGCTTTGCCTATAGCCGAGTATAATCGACAAGTTTTTCTCCCACTTCCTCCAAAGCTGGAATGCCCGATTTTGAATTATGGGCCTTAGGGGGTTATTAGAGCTCAACTGAGTATGTATAAACCTACTAGACATTATTAGAATAGACTATGGTCATGTCCTAAGTCACTAGGACCCTCAGAAAAAATTCCGAAAAAATTTTACCGAACGCGTTAAATTTTGGATTTTTAATTTTTTAATTTTTCCAAAGTTTTTAATTAAATTTTTCCATAATTTAAATGGAAAATTTAATTTTGTAATAAGTCAGTCATCTGGAGCCCGAATTCAGTAATTGAAGGCTCTAACCTTAAGCCAAAAATCATCAATAATCAACAAGCTAGTTATCTCCAAGTTTCAGAAGTTCATTCAGCCTCATAATTAATAATTTCTCAAAAAAGTCATTTACGGAGAAATTATTAATTAAAAGAATAAAATGAATATTTTGGAGAAAATCAAAAACTCTCCAAAATTAGCCAAATTGAATAAAATAAAAGGCTAAATGACATGGCATTGGGCATTTATGATGATTCAACTCGGCACAAATCCTCTTCAGTCAACAATCGGAGAGCATTAAAGGTACATTCAGTTAGTAGACTTGTCATCTCCAGCTAAACTCATGAATTTGGTGATTTGGAAGGCTGTGATTGGCCCGGTGATCATTACGAAGCTGGGAAATAAATGAAATGAAGGTTTGGTGCAAACCCTAAGGGTTTTGGCACATAACACTACTACTCCACACCTCTTCAAGCTCTCACGCCTCCATCCAATGCTCACACCTCTCTCTCCTTCAAGGTTGCGCCCTCCCATGTGTGGGCTGGTTAGTGGATGGATTTCAGAGTTTAGGGTTGGAGTGGGGGCACCTTGCCTAGGTGAAGGCCACCCCTCACTCACACCAGCTTATTGTTAGGTCTAGGCTTTCATTATTGTGCCGAGTCAGCTAGATTATGGGTTTGGTTTTAGGGTTTTAGCCTTCTCTCTTTGTATAAATAGAGGCTCCTTTAGCTCTATTGGGATGGAGAATTTGTGCAAGTACACTCTGGAGAAATTTGTAATATTGATTGAATTTGAATAAAGCAGAAGACTTTGGAGGTCCATGTGGGAGTTATTTGTGTGCCATGCTTCATCTTGTTCAAAGTGATACCATTCTTAGCTCATTTCTTTTGATTCTTAAGTATATGATCTTGTGATTAGAAGGCTAACAATCCAGCACAATATTATTTGATCTATGCTTTTCTCTTAAGTTTTGTGGCTTTCAGGTATTCTCCCAAATACAAGAGCTTTTGTTTGGTTTATGCATTCATTCTACAGGTTCCTAAAGGAGGCTTCTACTTTAAGAAATTGAGAAACGAAGGGCTTGCTTGCCTCATCCATCAAACCACAAACTTCAAAAAATCTCTTGGTTACCTTGGTTACTACAAAGCGAATCTACATTTTCACAGGTTTTATCCTATTGATTTGCTTTCCAAGTGGTGCAAGTATTCTCAATTTATTCACATTTCTAGATCTTGCATTATGATTGGCTAAAGTAGATCAAAGATTCATACTTTGATCTACTTGTTGGGTTTAGATCTATTATTTTTCAGATCTTTAACTTTTACTAGATCTAAGATCCTAGTCTCAATTCAAGTTTGTAAATCCATCATTCTTTTTTGCCAAACCTTTGTCTTGAGAAGTACTTTGGGGTTTGTTCCCAATTGCCGCATTGTTTTGCGTGCCACTTCTCTTTCCCCGCTATCTCTTCCGTATTTTCGGCTAGCTAAAAATTTAAAGACTAGTGCTTTAAAGTCAATTTTTTTGCTTCTTTTTGCCTTGGAAAACGTGTACGAATTTTCTCGAAAAACGTGCAAATTTTCCACTTTTAGGCTTGCTGGTTTTTCTGTGTTTTCATTATTTTTCAATTTTGGAAATTCTTTTTAAAAAAAAATCAAAAAATTTTCCAAAAAATTATTTTTTCGAGTTTTTGTAATTTTTCTCAAAGAACATGCAAATTTAAGCTTGTTGTTTTTTGCTGATTTTTTAACATTTTTCTGCTATTTTTTAATTCTGGGAACTAGCCTAAAAATCAGAAAATTTTCAAAAAATTTTATTTTTTCATTTTTTCATCATTTTCTCGAAAAGCGTGCCATTTAAGCTTGTTGTTTTTTGCTGATTTTTTGACATTTTTCTGCTATTTTCCAATTCTGGAAATTAGCCTAAAAATTCGAAAAAATCTTTATCTCTCCAAAAATTTCAAGTCATTTCATTGAAAAACGTGCATTTTGAGTCATAAAAGGCAAGCTTTTCCTCTCATTTACAAGATCTTATTTTTGGTCTTGTTTTACTATTTTGAGCTTTTATATATCTCATTAGGCACTTATCATCTTATTCACTTTCATCTTTCCGAGCCATAAGTTAAAATTTGGTTTCCTGACACTCTTACTAGCTATTGTTTAGAGCTCTTGCCTAATCAAGCAAAGAAAGAGCAAGCAAAGCTAGATCCAAAAGATTTAGAGCTAAAACGAAGAACCATACCAAGAAGAGAATCCGAACTCAAAAAATCATTCTCCTTTGTACAAGTCATAATAAGGCTTCAAGTTCTCCTGATTAGTCACTTTCTACATTTTCAAAGGGCTAAATGCCCTCATCTTGTAAAGTATTAATGAAATAAGGCTAAGTGGGATAAGGCCTCCCATTTTCGTGTTTCTTCCCCATGTGGGGAAGAGTGTTGTCTTGGTTAACTTAGATCTTTGTCATATTTTTTGAGTAGATTAGATCATTTTTCCATCTTTTGCATTTAGAAATATTCTGCTAGTTTAGTTTCATTTTAGAATAGGGATTGCTAGCTTAGATTTACTTTCCACTAACTGCTAGCTTAGCTTGTTTTATTTCATTGTTAAGTTGTTTATCTTTTAAAAAAAATTCATCTTTCAAAAGTATTTCAGCTGCTTAACAATTAGAAATCTCTTGAATCTCACTTTGTGGATCAAGAGTGCTCTCTATTGGAGAGTTGTTTTTATTTCAGTTTTCTACTTACCCCCATGCTCTCTCGATTAAGGCCTTAAAACCTGAGAGAGATTCTTGGGTAGATTAGTTGTTTTCTTTATTTGCAAGTGGTTTATCATCTTACTATGTCATCGCTTCATTATTTTACAATTTGTTGAGCTATCATGTGGTTTCAATTTACAAGCTGATTGTCTTATAAAAAGAACCAAAGTCTCTTGAACTTGCAGTAACCCAAGTCAAGAGCACTCTCTGTCGGAGAGCATTCCCACTGCATTATCCTTGCATCAAGCATATAGATTAATTAAAGTCTCTTGAACTTCTGTCATAAGACAAAGTCAAGAGCACTCTTTGTCGGAGAGTTGAACTGCGTGCTCATAATAATAAAAAAAATTCAACTCACATTCCCCCTTAATTAATTTATTTCGTTGACATCCTTCACCTAGTATGCTCTGCTGACTTCATAGTTGGGCTCATACTCAGAACGGTGAACAGACTTGCTAAGATCGCAATAACAACACAACTAAAATTTTACCCCTTAACCAAGGCACCGACGTTGTAGAAAGTCTCAAGTCTATTCTCAGTAAAGGCGTCGAAACTCCCCGTTGTCTAAGCTTCCTGGCTAGCTGGTCAATCCTTCTGGATACCAGCCCGAGATACTGGACGAGCCGACATATCTTTAACGAAATGACACTGAACACTTTCCCGATTGGTCTCTAATACCTTCTTCGTTTCAAACCCATAATAAGCAAGACCACTAAAACATTTAAAACGTACCAAGAGCACTCGCATAACATTCACTAACTTTATTCAAGACTTGTTATTTCTTTAAGCATTGCAGAGCTTCGACTCCATAAGGCACTGGTCTATTATTTTATGCACGATTATTAAATCTGGATCATTTGTCCTTGGCTTATAAAAATCTTTATCTGTGAATGCATCTTTATTTTACAAGTTCTTGATATACTGTTCATCTGTTAATCCAGTACAGCAACGTGGATTGCTTTTGTCTTGTGTTCGAAATTCATAATTATAATCATCTTTCATCATAATAACTCCTAAACAACACCCATTCGTATCATAACATGAAAAACACCTAAACACATTGAGCTATCGAAAACTCTTTGTTAGGGACGACCCCCCTTGGCTTCGTTAGGAGTTAGCCTAAACAAAGGAGCTAGGAGTAGGTGACAGTACCTGGCTTTGTGCTTGCCCCCAAAGCCACACCTCTCCCACTTTCTCAAGTGAGGAGACAACTTTCGGAAGATTTCTGCTGCTAGTGTGCAATCGACGGATAACAGGGGCAATTAACGAGTCATAAGATAAGATAAGATAATTTTATTAATGTCCACTAATGATCACAAAGTAGGTAAACAGGGCTGTCGGTTACAATGATAGTTATGCATGTGGGGGGATCAACCGATCTCCCTTAAAGAAAAAGGAAATACAATATAAGCAATGAAGAAGACAGAAGTAAAGGTAAACAAGTCGAGTTAGGCTAAAGCATGGAAGAGTTCCTGCTCTGGATCCAATCATGTAGTCCTACATAGGGGCGAAAGAGCTCAAGTGGACAAGATCCAGGAGCCGAAAAGACCAAGGAGGGTCTGGTACTCCTAACATCCAAGGTTGAACAAAGAAAACTGAGAGAACTGTAAAAGTGGTTGTTGCCCCGAATTGGGGCCGGTAGGCACGGGTCGCCCTCTAGACTAGTGTCGATGGGGTCTAGATGGTCCTGGACGCCTCCTGGAGGGAGGTCTGGTACGGAGCTTCCGCTGAGATCTCGTGGGTCGAGAGCCCCCATCTTTTACTGATCTAGGATTTGGGTCGATATCAAGATCAGTAGATCTCTTGGTGCCCCTGGATAACGGTAGCATGTTGAAGAACACTGTGATCCGCTATGTGCTATCTGGTCTAGTGGGAGGCTAGAGGATCTAGGCTCGAAACCTGAGAGCCTCCTAAATATAAAGCTATAGACATCTCTGATCGGTGTATTTGAAGAAAGCGGCTAGAGTTTGGGGCCCCTTGAACAAGCAATAGAAGCGTCCTCTGATCTCATAGTAGACAGGACATATGAAGATAAAATGTGACTCGGTTTCAACTTCCCGTAGGTGGCACAGTTGGCAGATCCTATCTGATCTATCGATCTGGTGGTCTAACTCTACCCGGAGTCTATGTTATCCTACTCTTAACTGTCTAAGAGCAAGCATCTAGTGACGAAGCGTATACTGGGGCCGGACAATGTGCCCGTCTCTAATCTCCAAGAAATGTTCCGCATAAAAGGCCATCTTTGGGCGCAATCCTCCTAGAGGATTGATCCAAGTGACCTGAATGAACTGCTTGTAAATATCCTCTCTGATGATCTTATTCAACTCTTGTTGGATAGGTAGAAGGTGACCCGAGGCATCTAGAGAGTACTGGAACGGGGGAAGACGATCTAACTAGATCCCCACTGAAGCAAGAAGGCTCGAGACCCCTGTGAGCCAACACTTGGCCCTACCTGGGTGGGTAGCACTGGCAATAGTATGGGCATAGCAATAAGCTAAATGCAGGTACCTATCCCGTCCTTTTGATGAGTCGGCTAGCCCTCGAATCCGATGTAGGAAGGAGACCAATCTGAAAACTGTCTCGAGGCGGAAGGGTTGGGCTCCAAATTCAGCGAGGATGATGTGCTGTGGCATTGTCCGCTTGCACCTAATGATACGTCGGAGAAGGAGGATCTCGACTCTTTCAATCGATGCCCAATCTGATTCGAGTAAGGAGGGCCCCCAGATTTCTGATCCATATAAAACAGTCGGACAGATCAAAGTATTTAGCAGGTCCATTTTGTATGAGATATTCTGGAAGTGGTGACGAAAGCACTGTCTCTCAAGGAGGGCTAGAGACCCGTACCCCTTGTTGATTCGAGGCTGGAGAGCTAGTCGTAGAATGAAGCGGGGCCAAGAAAATTGCACTCCTAAATAAGTATAAGTATTGGTGATCTCAACTTCCTCCCCTTTGAATACGAAACGAAAGTCTAAGGTTTTCTTTGTCCCATTGAATATCATAACCTTTGTTTTGCCCAAATTCACCGTCAGCTTCCGAAGTTCACAAAACAAAGCTAGAGCATCAAGCTTTCTTTGCAAGCCTTCCGAGGAGGAAGATAGGAGTACAATGTCATCAGCGAAAAGTGGGATAGAGATCAGGACCTGGTGGAGGAGGCATCCATCTGTTTCCTGTGTGTGCTCCTGCAGGAAGGTCTCCAACTCGTCAATGTAGATTCCAAACAAGGTGGGGCAAAGCGGGCAACCTTGTTTCACCCCAATGGTGCTGTGGATGAACTCGGATAACCCTCATGTTGTGCGAAGGCAGCCCCAAACGGACTCGTATAGTTGCATAATGGCTATCAATAGGATCGACGAGACGCCAATGTCTTTGAATCCTGCAATGTAATGTCCTCTTCTGCCTAGGCATTGAGGACCAACCCGCTAACCTATGCAATTCATGTGGGTTCGAGCAGGTACTGACAGTCAAGGAATCAGCTGAAGACTGATGCCATCTACAGAAGATCTAGGGCATCAATATTATATCACCATTGGGTCAAAGAGGGCCACCAGAGCCAAAAAGCCACCTCCATGCATGACATTTGAGCATTATTTAATGATGCATGCACCCAATTAATTCTCCATGCGCATGCATGCAAGTCAACTTCAAATTAGATGTTAAAGTGACCTAATTAGGTCAAAAGTTAGGGTTTTCACAGTTGAAAGTTATAAAAGAAAGATAAAGTGAATGGAGAAGCCACTTATGTGATTATTGATTTGTGGAGTCGAATTGGAGAGCTCGGCGAGCTAAGTTGGGGTTGAGTGCATGCTTAGCGAACTGGTGTAGTTCGGCAGCGAAATCTATCTGCCCTAGTTCATCATCAGGTTGGATCATTCTGTTTTAGCACTAGTTCATCATCAAGTTACATTCAGCAGTTATTTCGAGAGGTTGATTATTCATCCAGCCGGAGAGTTCCACCATCACACCATGGTACCGTGGTCAGAGACAAAGCAATTCGTTTTCTTATCTACAGGGGTCAGAACTTCTACATGCAACTTTTATTCATCTCAGAGCACCTTCATTACCCCTCCCCTGGAAGAAGGGTCGTTCAGCTTGAGTATCAAGCAAGTTATCAGCAGTGCCCCCTTTCTGGAAGACATTATTCTGCATGGGCGAATTGATTTGAGGAGGACATTAACATTTTGGGCTATTGAGCCACCGTTTCTTCTGCATGTTGCTTCCATCACTGTCAAAGGGGTACTATAACCCCATTGCACCTCATCCGAGCCTTCAGCAGCGGCTTATTTATTATTCCAAAGCATCTACAGCTTGAGAGGAGGGCGCATTCACCTGTGGAGGACGATTTGGTTTATCTCCCTATTGCTCTATCAGAATCCTTGCATGCGGGAACCATCCTCTTCACCATCAGCAGATCTATATACTCGTATGTACATACATTGACTTCTCCTATTTTATAGCATCTCAATATTTTCTAGGGCACAGATCCGCATGCAACTGCATGCATGCAAAGATCGGGGTTTGCTTTCCTATTTTATTGAGGCATAAGTCTATTAGCCATCTACAGTACACACATATAAAGAAAAATACCAGTTTGGGATATTACAGTGGTATCAAAGCTATTTTTCTTGCCAGCTGTGGGCATGCAAAATTATAAATGAATTCAGAGGACCCATACAACATTACTCACTGGAGACAAAGGTGTAGAGACAGAGAAGAGGAGTTAGAGGACACAGATTTGGGGGACAGAGAGTATCAGTCTGGAAAGGGCAAAGAAACAATGGTCGATGATGATAGAACAGATTTCAATAGTCTCATATCAGCCATAAAAGAACTCACTACTAGGCAAAAGGAAATGATGAGTACCTTCAGGCAAATGACTGAGAAGAATGGACCCATCCCACACAATCCCTTATTTCCCAACAATGATAGGGTATCCACCAGCAATAGTAGGCAGCACTTACATACCAACATGCAGAGCCATCCCCATATATACAAACTTTCCGACCTACCATGCCTCAATTCTTAGATAGTCCAGCTACAGTGCCTCTAGCACAAGCATAACCAAAAGAACGCATGAGTGCCTATCTGAGAGAATATAGAGCTTTAGGAGAGGCTTTCCATTCAGCCATGACCTTCACTGACTTCTGCCACTTTAAAAGTAAGAACAAACCCAAAGCTTACAATAGGCCATTTACCTAGAACTATGAGTTACAGCGCACCGTAGGGAAACTGACTATCCCTACCTTTGAGGGCACTCAGGGTGGCCCAGCTAGGAATTGGGTGCAGAAGTTGGATACATACTTCTAGCTCAACCCCATGATTGAGACAGATGCCATTAAATTGGCTACTTTGCATTTGGATGGAGAATCACATGAGTAGTGGTATCACGGGTTAGTGACACTGGGTCACAACACCATTACATTGTACCCAGATTTTACACAGAGGCTCATTGAGCGGTTTGATCGGAAGGATCCTGAGGTACACTTTAGAGAGCTGGCACAGCTCAAGCAGACAGGTAGTGCAGATGCATTTATTTCAGAGTTTTAGAGGATAGCAATCATGGTGATAGATATATCAGAGAGCAGGTTGATTATGTTGTTCACCGAAGCTCTCACTGAACCCTTACGAGGATGGGTCAAGTCTTATAGGCCCACCACCCTAGCAGATGCCATCAAACAGACTAGAGATTTACAGGATGCAGTACCCAAAATTAGGCTTCCTCCCAAAACCAATTCCCCTATTGAAGATGAAGAGAGGAAACCTGTCCAGAAAGAATGGCCCACGAAAGAATGGATGGACAATGATACCCAACAGGACCTTGAAAGAAAAAAGTTATGTTTCACTTGCCAGGAACCATGGGTACCAGGTCACAGATGTTAAGGGAAGGGAAAGGCTTACTACATAGAGGCCTATTCCAACAATGGGGAGGATGATGATTATCAGGATCAGGAACAGAGAGAGACACCAGAGACGGTTAGGGAGTGGCCGCCCTCAGGAGGTACCATTTCTACCATCATAGGGGTTCCTAGATTCCACACTCTTCGGATCAGAGGTACCGTACAGGACCACAGAGTGGGAGTGTTGATAGATGGTGGGGCATCCTACAACTTTATTGATGCTGCATGGGTTAAAAGGAGAGACATTCAAACTGAGAGTTTTGATGGGTTTTCAATAGCTGCAGCAAGTCACACAATGGAGTGTAATCAGATGATTCCTCAATTAACAGTAACACTTGGGAATTATACAGTGATAGAGACATTCAATGTGGTGGATATACCTAACATGAAGGTGGTATTAGGAGTTCAGTGGATGCATTCCCTAGGGAAGTATTCCACAAACTACCAGACCATGAATATGGAGTTCACAGGAGCAGAGGGACAGAAGGTAGTATTGAGAGGGATGAATACCTACCCTCCCACAACAGTGACATCACACAGGATGGAGGCAGTACTCCGACAGGGAGATATTGAGGGAGAAGCAGAGTGTTTTGTTACCTTCAAGAAACCACCAGATAAGGCCACACAACATCCAACAGTATTCAGCGACGGTCCAGCAGGTCAACCTCTAGATAGGGGATTTGAGAGCTGCCCCCCCCTTGATGATGAGGGGCAATTGATTCTGATTTTGGAGCGCATCCTAGAGGTGCGAGGGCGGAAAATGAGGAACAGAATCATCAGAGACTACTTGGTTCAATGGAAAGATCTACCTATAGAGGAGGCCACTTGGGAGACAGAACAAGTATTACAGCAACCAACTTTACAGTTGCTTGAGGACAAACAAATTCGAGCGGGGAGGACTGTAATGTCCTCTTCTGCCTAGGCATTGAGGACGAACCCGCTAACCTATGTGATTCCTGTAGGTTCAAGCGGGTACTGACAATCAGGGAATCAGCTGAAGATTGATGCCATCTATAGAAGATCTAGGGCATCAATATTATATCACCATTGGGTCGAAGAGGGCCACCAGAGCCAAAAAGCCACCTGCATGCATGACATCTGAACATTATTTAATGAGGCATGCACCCGATTAAGTCTCCATGTGCATGCATGCAAGTCAACTGCAAATTAGAAGTTAAAGTGACCTAATTAGGTCAAAAGTTAGGGTTTTCGCAGTTGGAAGTTATAAAAGAAATATAAAGTGAATGGAGAAGCCACTTATGTGATTATTGATTTGTGGAGTCGAATTGGAGAGCTCGGCGAGCTAAGTTGGGGTTCAGTGCATGCTAAGCTAACTGGTGTATTTCGACAGCGAAATCTATCTGCCCTAGTTCATCATTAGGTTGGATCATTCAGGTTCAGCACTAGTTCATCATCAGGTTACATTCAGCAGTTATTTCAGGAGGCTGATTATTCATCCAGCCGGAGAGTTCCACCATCACACCGTTGTACCATGGCCAGAGACAAAGCAATTCATTTTCTTATCTACAGGGGTCAGAACTTCCGCATGCTACTTCTATTCATCTCAGAGCACCTTCATTACCCTTCCCCTGGAAGAAGGGTCGTTCAGCTTGAGTATCAAGCAAGTTACCAGTAGTGCCCCCTTTCTGGAAGACATTATTCTGCATGGGCGAATTGATTTGAGAACATTCACATTTTGGGCTATTGAGCCACCGTTTCTTCTGCGTGTTGCTTCCATCACTGTCAAAGAGGTACTATAACCCTATTGCACCTCATCCGGGCCTTCAGCAGCGGCTTATATATTATTTTGGAGCATCTACAGCTTGAGAGGAGGGCGCATTCACCTGTGGAGGACGATTTGGTTTATCTCCCTATTCCTCTGTCAGAATCCTTGCATGCGGGGAACATCCTCTTCACCATCAGCAGATCTATATACTGGTATGTACGCATTGACTTCTCCTATTTTATAGCATCTCAATATTTTCTAGGGCACAGATCTGCATGCAGCTGCATGCATGCAAAAAGATCGGGGTTTGCTTTCCTATTTTATTGAGGCATAAGTCTATTAGCCATCTACAGTACACACATAAAAAGAAAAATACCAGTTTGGGATATTACATGCAATAAGTCCTCTCTCGGAACTGAGACGAATGCTTTCCGGAAGTCTACAAAGTAGCAGTAGACTTTCGAGGAGCAATGGCGTGCCTCCTCAATCATGGCTCGGATAGTAAAAATGTGGTCGATAGTCTGATGTGCTAGTCTGAACCCTGCCTGACCCTGAGCTCTAAGATTTCTCTGTTCAAAGTCCCTGGAAAGCTTCATATGGAGAATGGTAGCATAGAGTTTTGAGAATATGTGGCCTACCATGATCGTTCTGTAGTTGTCAGGTTCAGAAGTGGCTCCTGACTTGTGAAATGGATGGATGATATGATGAGACCAGACCGATGGAAATCCTTCACACACTACGTGATTAAAGAGATCAGCCAAGTAGCTAACCAAAACCCGGAGACCATGCTTAAAGAACTCTGCTTGGTAGCCTTCCTCATCTGCCGATTTGTTGCTGCTCATCGCCCAGATGGCTTCTGTGACATCATTGTTAGTGAAGAGGTGGCAGGAGGAGGGGGGGCAGCCACATGAATGTCAGCCTGGCCAGGAATGTCATAGAGCTTGCAGGTGTGGGAGAACATAGAGGCAGGGTCAAGGTCGGGTGACAGAAGGGAGCGCCGAGAAAGGATGGTACGCCAAAACTGTTTGGGGGAATGGACAAGGAGGGCTGAGAATTCCCTTCTTCTCTGAGAGATAAAATGTCAATTCTTCCGACAAAGGAGACGGCGGTAAGATCTTTGTATGTTGGGGTAATTAGGGCAGGAGTGGAGGAAGGCATGACGGAGTTCTCGGTGAAGTGATTTGCAGTCCTCGTCGTACCACTTGTTCATGGGGCAGGAGGTCGGTTTAGTAGTGTCCGAGGAGGTACGACTGGAGTGGGGGACAGAGTTGAGCGCTACTTTCCATATTGCAGACGAGAGGCATTGGTATTTGACAGCAACTGAGTCGAGTGAGGAGAAATGAGCTTCAGGAGGAAGGATCTGGCGAAGATCTGAAAGGAAGATGTCAGGGTTGCCCTCATCAAAACGAAAGGTGGTCTGAGGGGGGGGGGGGGGGGCCTTTTTGGGGGGGGGGGNTGACACTTGACTCCTCCATCTAGGCAAACTCCAAGCGAAGCCAAGGGGTGTGGTCCCTAAAAAATAACTAAGGCTGAGTAATCTAAGTACAAAAAGAAATCTAGGAGTTTATTAACTAAAAAAAAGAGCAATGAAAGCAGATTATTCTAACAACATATCAAATCAAATACTTAAAATAAACATACTGAATCTAATACAAGACCTATGCTGACAGAGAAATATTGAAAGGTGAATGTTTTGCGAATGCTTTGGTCAATTCTAAGTTTATTAAGGGTGGGTTGCTTAGAGTGGGTTGATTTTTTGGTTTGGCCCACTTTGGGATTACCCTCTAAGCGAGTACAAAGCAACAACGTTGGATGTCCAACGGGGAGAGAACGAATCTCATTAATGAGTATCCCCCTAACTCCTCGTCATGTTCAGTGTAACCACTCGCTTTAACAATAAAACTTCAAATGGAATTCCCTATTATGCTAGTCCATAAAAATGCTTGTTTTGATTGAAACCAACGATCAAGAATCCTGCAATGGTCACAAGAGCATAATGGGGGACTTGAGTCTTGGTTCTTTACTTTAAGCAAAAAGGAAATAATTGACAAAGCAACTAACTAATCTAATCTATGAAAATGAAACTAAGCTAATGGCTAGTAAATTAAAATAAAATAAAGCAAAAAGCAAAGAAACATGCACGCCATGAAAATGGCATAGATCACCCAGGGAGGATGGAGACCAGGCACTAGATAGCCCAATCGTTTTTTATTGTAATTTACCAATAAGGGAATGTTTGTGTTCCTTTATAAACTAGGACCAACAAGCTTACAACTTTATGGAAGAAATTTTTAGTTTGAGAAAGGTAGAAGAGAGGAGGGGGTTCCGGATGGCCCAAATATTCAAAATCTCGCCAAAGTGTCCTCCTACTTGTTCATCAAAAGACAAAACAACAGCCACTAAAGTGGCACTAAATATGCCAAATCAATTGTTAAAAGCATAAAAGAAATTTCCTAAAATTAAGTAATTTGGAAAATATGAATCTAAAGGAGCAAAAGTACTTTGGTTAGGAAGCTAGATCTACTAAAAATGAATCTTTTAAAAACCTGGATTTAGTCTTTTAAAAGAAAAATCCTACCTAGCAAACTACCATTTGATATTCTAATAGATCTACTTTGCTTAAGTATGTTAAAAAAAGTAACCATGAGATATTGATTTTAAGAGTGAAGAAAGGAGAAGAAGAGTGAGCCCTTGAAAAGCTTGGGCAATGCAGTCTTGTACGATGGAGCACAAAAGGACTATGTTCTTATGTAGAAATTGATGACGAGGAGGATGCTTACTCACTCAACCCCTTCTTCATGCGAGACAACATGCAACTTGGAAATACTTGCATTGAATATGATTAAATACTTGGTGCCACTTACAACAGAAACTTAGAAAGAATGAAAATTACCCAAAATAAGCATGCACTTCTAAGAGATCTAAAGTAAATGATCAGTAAAACTATAAGCAAGCTAGCTTTCTAATCTTACCCTACTTAAACATAGCTCATTTTCAAAGGCCAAAATCAAACAAAAATTGCAAGCGCAAACACAATACAAATTACCTCATAAGCACATAACAATGATCATCCACACATGAAAGAGCTACACCACTTGTGATGTGACCTCAAAATATGGTAGCACAAATATTACAACAGAACTCAAGCAGAGGTTCGACCTTCCATCCCAAAAGAATGAGGGAGCGCCTGCTTAAATAGTTGAAGGGGGTGAATTGGCCCAGGGGGGCGAATTGCCAAGTGTAAGAGACAAGTTGAGTTGAGAGAGGGCGAATTGGAGTGAGATAAGGAGTTAACTAGAGGTGGTTTGTGCTACCTCTCAAGAGGTTAATCGCCCCCCTCTCAAGAATGTGCCACCTCTCTTCAAGGAATATGCCCCTCTTTCATGGTGTGCCCCCTCTTCAAGGAAATCCCAACCACAAAGTTAGATTGACAATTAACTTGTCTTCAACTACCAATCAAGTTGCCACCATTGCAGAGGACTAAAAACATGTCTTAGACATGTTCCTTGGTTTATGGGATGTTGATTTTTCCCATTTGTTTGACTTTTTTTATTCACTTTTCGAGAGAAAATCATATTAAGCGATTAAAAATCATTAATTTTACCCTAAAAGTGGGCA
The DNA here is from genome assembly GCA_001517045.1 of Pseudotsuga menziesii. Lineage (NCBI taxonomy): Eukaryota > Viridiplantae > Streptophyta > Pinopsida > Pinales > Pinaceae > Pseudotsuga > Pseudotsuga menziesii. The sequence continues at coordinate 91,678 of LPNX011179815.1, forward strand.
CATAGATAAAGTAGGTGCTCTGAGTTAGAAAATGAGCACCCCTATGGATAATTACACCTCCTAGTACCACTTTTATGACTTATAGAATATTTACAATTAAAATATCATGTTTTTGTGGGTAACTTTTATTAACGGAAAATGTAAAAAAAAAAACTAGAGGGGACTTAATGTATGTCCATAAGACTCTAGAATAATGACAAGCATGGTAATATATATCAAACACTAGGCTTTAACAACCTTCTGAGGCCTAACCACCAAGACAATTACTCCATCTTTGGAGGTGTTTCTGCCTTATACACACCTCAGGCAACGTGACACAAATCTTCAAGCCACTAGGTACAACCTTGGGGCCAAATCTTAAGTCAAGTGGTCATACCAAAAAAGGATTAGAGTGTCTAGTCTAAAGAGGACAATCCACATAAAACTAATCTTTGAAAACTCAGGAGGTCACAAAACTGAATACCATAGAGTCAAGGGGCTACTCCAAGCAGGTTATGCCTCGCCCCGTTGGACACTTAGTAAAGTTGCTTTAACAATAAGTTCAAGAAGGTGAGTCTTAGTGGGCCAAACTAAGAACAAACCCACTCCTTAATCTACTCATCATTAATAATTCAAAATTGACCAACGAGACAATTGCAATACTTTCACGTCGCAACAACACTATCCAACTCCATTAGCACTGGTTTACTTGCAATCTGTTGCCGCCTAATTCACACTTTAAGACGCAGGAAAGTCACAACCTGCTATGTGTGTCCTTGGGGGCAAGCGAGAGCTGGGGACCACTGTCACCACAGTCTACAGCTCCTCCGTTTAGGCAAGATCCCAACAGAGCCAAGGGGGGTAGTCCCTATGGAAAGACTATGTTCCAGGTTTATTAATTAATTGAAGGTTAATTAATGGGATCTTTTATTAAGATTTACAAAACTATAAGACCAGTGCCTATACTAAATGGAGTCAAAAGGTACAACGTATCTTTATAAAAGAGAAATGTTAATCTACGATTAAATTATGGGTTCAGTGTTTAATAAAGAAATATAAGGATAAACAATATGATTATAAACAGCAATGAAATAAAACAATTGTATGGACAAATGAAATAAACTTGCGAAATGGCAGAAAATCGTTATGAATACAGATTACTAAACCAGCAGTAAATGTAAAGTGTGAACAAAAATTTAAACAGTTAACATCCACCACATGCTCATTTACGGAATCGAAAATAAATAAATGTGCTGAGAAATAAATGCTGGAAGTAAAATTGTAGTATTGTATTGTAGTAAAAGAATGCTTGAAATAAATGTATTGTAGTGCTTGCAGTAAGACGAAGTGAAAACGATTGTAGTAAAAGAATGCTTGAAATAAATGTATTGTAGTGCTTGCAGTAAGATGAAGTGAAAACGATTGTAGTAAAAGAAGTAATCTGTGTTTGTAGGGCGTTTTGCAATGCTTCTTGGTAAATTTTAATAAATTTTAATTAGATTTTTTCTTC